>JASGXE010012741.1:0-13531 GCA_030068105.1 Sinentomon sp. SZTP_YWyxl
AAAATAGATAGTGTGTCCTTGGCACCATAGGTACAACCCCCATTTTATGGGTTTCTCAAGAAGACTCTCAAGGTTTCTCATTCTGACATGTCAAAGGTTTCCTCCAACCCCTCCCCCATTTTTTTTTTTTTTTTGTTATGCTGTCACAGTCCAGCACCCAAAGGCATGGGCCCAATTGTTCTAATATTTACCAATCCAATCTAATTTTTACATTCCGTATATTCAAAGTGGGGACAGAACAAACTTTGCCATACAATGCTTTGTCTTCTGTTTGTCCTGGGGAAGATAGAAAAATATCTTTGTGTATAAAGATCAAAGAGTCACGGCAATATTTTGTTTCCAATCCCATTGAACTCCTGGATACAACTTGTGCCTTTTGGTGCCCCTATTCTGGAACTGGGGTATCTGAGCTCATTTTACTACTCCATGCTTTGTTTTGTTTCTACTTTACTCTTAGGAACCCAACCCATACACAAAAATGGAAACAGGTTGATCACACTGAGCGTGCATCAGATCCTTGGATTTTCTCACTTTTTAAGCATGATAGGCAGTTACTATGGGTTTTTCACGATCAAAGTTAACCATTTCAGATTCACATTCTTTCAACTCAGAAAAAGTGACACCACCAGATGGTTTACACGGTTTTGGTAAAAAATTCTAACTGCTTAGCTCTCATTTTTTACTTTTTTGCCAGGGAACACGCTGTTGCAACAAATGTGCAAGACATGTTGCCGAGAGATGTGCTTTACTGACATTCAGGATTGTGAAGGGCACAAGATTTTATCAAAACACGTAGGCACCGAACTGAGAACCAGTTATCTGGAATTCGCTCACTCCCAGATGACACATAGCCTTTCAAGTTGCAATATTCCAGAATCATCATTTTGGAAATAAAATATGTTCTTTAAGGGGTGTGATTATTGATACGAATGAATGATACTTGATTGTTGATATTTTGATGGTATTTGATCAGAATAAATTACGTGTACCAATTTGATTCTGTCTTATTGCCTTCTCATTTCAGTCGCTGGTTTTTGTATGCTCAATAACCAGAATTATTATGCTGTTTCAATAATTTCAGCAGATGTTCAACAGAAACAAAGGTAGGTCAAGAATCAGTGACCTGCTTTCACAGAAAGATTCTTTACAAAGTAAAACCAGGCTTCATAGCAACTAACCAAGAAAAGTAAGGTTTTGCTTGTTCCGAAGAGAACAGTATGAGTGGAAGAAATTTTGGCTTCAAGATTTTTGGGCAAAGCTCAAATGATTTCTTATTTTTCGTGATGTAAATAAACATATTATGACATTCTTCTTGCATGAAAAAAAAAATAACAAACGTGGCATTCCATGTGTGAAAAAGCTGATCATTGTTGCAGCTCTGTCACCACTTTTTCACTGAATTGCAATCACTTATCACTACCAAATCAGCAAATAATCATGACCAAGACACCTTTCCATCCATCCATTTGCTTGGGCTTGATGACATCTCAATCAGGCATAAAATAAATGGTTTTTTAATCTCTAAAATGATTCACGTTTTTAAAATTCTGCAGTTTTTTGGTCATTGATGCTGATAAGGTCTACTTGGAACATTTTGTCAATTTGAAAGTGTTGCCAAATGCAAATGCAAAAGCTTTTTTTAATTGCTTGTGCTTACTTGCTGGAAAGTTTTGGCTACTTTTTTTAGGAGCTGCATGGAGGGGGTCTTTTATCTGCCCTCCAAATGGTCTTTCCTCCACTTCCAGAGCAGCACTTACAAGACCGTGTAATGCTGGTTCATAAAAAAAAAAAAAAAAAAAAAAATCAATCGCAGTATCAATACTGCATGTTCACAATTCACATGGCCAAAAACTTGGACTTTTTGCACAAATTTGTGAATGGTTCCAATTTACATCACAATTTGAAATGGGGTTCATTTATTTAACGAATTTCATCAATCTTGGCAAAAAAACAGGAAAGAAAATAATTGCAAATAATTTATATTTCAACAAGGCAAGAATATTGCTGTGAAGGATTGTGCTACCGAAAGATACAGAAATTTTTATTCCAAGTTCAAGGCAAGAAAAACAAATTTTGTTGCTGTGGCACCATTCGATTTTGGTTTCCGCAAATTATCCAAAATGATGCTAACAAAGGGCCAGAGCCCAGAATGAGACCATAACGTGAAGTCACACAGCCTGATGATAGAAGTATTAAACGATTGAAGTTCTAAATGATGCAACAGAGGAAGTCAAAAAGTGTTCACGGAATTGGACGATTAATGACCCTGGACAGAACAAGAAAGTTCCTTTGCATGTCATCAGAAGCGACAAAGGAGCTCCGAATTCCCAGTTTCAGCAAAACAACTAATCACGGAACACAAGAGCTTGTATTTCCAAAATGTCCATTGTCCAAACACGATTGAATTGATGCGACTTAAGGGTAGAAGAATTTTGTTGTTGGAATAAAGGACTGCAACATATCAGTTTGTTTGTCAGGAACAAACAAAGCTGATAGATAAACAGGTGGTTGGTCAACATTTCACTGTGGACAAATGTGAGGTGCTTTCGGTGTAAAGCCTCGTTTTTGACGATAACTCCTTCGGATGCTGCATTTTGATGAAGAACGAGGAGAAGCTCTCGTTATAAATTTATCGGTTTTGAAATCGAGTATTAGTTACTCAGGCCATTATATTCGTATTTTTACTTGTTTTTACAACTCAGAAGAATTGGAGGACTGCATACTTTGAACTATTGATTTCTCAAATTTTTATCTCTTGGCTTGGCATCAAGTTGTTGGATTACCTGCTCAGACCTATGACATTTTCTTATGTTGCTCTCATCTGCAAATGAATTATCATTTCTCTCCACAAACATGCAAAACATCATGGCAGGAGATCACAGGTGGGGTGGCGCTTGATAAGGTAGGATATTTTGGTAAATCCTTCCAATGCGATGAGATTCGGAGGGAACTTACATGGCGCTCAACAGTCAACGAAGTTCCATATCCTGGCCTGCACCCCTGCAGCCCACGGACAAACCACGATCCGCCCAATTTGAATAAAATCAAGCTGCATTGCAAGAGATATAAAAAGATTCGCAGCAGACATCCTTGGATGAATGGTTCTGAAACTCGCAGAAGGCATGATGAGGTTTCTCCAGCACCAGATAGCTACTCATAACCACATCCTTGGATGCATCATCAGTATATCATTCTGTTTCATGATTGTTGCATGGCTGATCTTTGAATATTCAATACCATTACACATGACAAGGGCAAGGTGGGTCAGCTGAACAAACGAATCCAGTATTGACTGCTGCCGATGCATTTGGCGAAAGACTGCTGGGTATTTTGCCATGTCGCATGCCATCTGCAATAAATCCACTTTTTCCAGTGGTATACGGTTCCCTTCTTGGTCACGCAGCAGTGCCAGAAATTTGTCGACAATGCCACATTTTGTGTCTGACATTGGTTTCAGCGATCACTAAATTAATGTTCAATTGAAATTAAGTTAAAAATCTACTCATTGTTATGAACTAAAACCCAAATTTTATGGAGGTGCGAATCAGTTATCAGAAGAAAATCACCGCGAGATATAAATGTGATCATTGCATTTAATTTTTTGACCAATAAGCCTTTGCTTCGAGGATGAGAGGGAGAAGTAACCCTGTGCTTTGTCCCAAATAGACCACAAGTACGATCACTGATTTCATAACAGAACTCCTGTCCCTGAAATAGAGAATAAAATTCATGGCCTCCTGGCAATAACTGGGAGGCTGCTGCCACAATAAATTTCCCGAGGAATCACTCGTAGGAACCATTACGAAGCAACAAAAGCAAGCTTACACCCAAAAGGTTAGATTTAGCAGACTCAGCTAAGGGCTACACACACAACTAACGTTGAACAGCAATGTAGCAAGCAGATGAATGTTCATGAGATGAGACAGGATTTTCTTTCATTCTGTAGCATCTTTAAATGATCAGATGCTTCAATCAACATTTGCAGTTTGGACTGCAGTTCAACAGAGAATGGGAGAAATGTTTTGTTTCATTTTTAGCTTACTTCTTCTTTTTTCCACATTCACGGTGGTTGCAGTTCGCAATACATGACGACATCTGGTCAAGCCAATTTCGTTGAGGTTTTATTGTCTAAACAGCCGAAAAAGGTAGAAATTAAACGGTAGGCTGAAAACAAAGCAATAGGCTGAGGACAATCAAAAAGTTGACTTCGAGAGCTAAATGGTGATGGTGTATTGGTCGGGTCAGATTTGGTTGACATGTGGACAAGCACGAAAAATATAAAACCCATCAGGGCCCGCAATGTCAATCAAATGGGGAACACATCCACCACCTGATCAACTGCCCACCTCCCACATCTCGGTGGCCTGCAATGTTAATGAAATGGGTGGCACCCCGCCCCACCCTATTCCCTACGATCACCTGCCCATCGCACGTGTCTCGCTGTCCGCAATGTCAATGAAATGGGTTTCTCGGACCTGCGATGTACAGTCCATTTGCAAAATGTGTGGACCATTCATGCGAACTATTCCTGCCTTCGGGTTGCTGTTTAGAAACAGCCATTAAACAACCATTAAAACCATGCACATTAATCCGACTGTACGAGTATGTTAGGGTATCTGGGGAGTGCGCCATGCACCGGGGTCCAGCCCTTCCGGACCACCAACGCATGCCCACCACCGTGCCTAAGACATATTGCAGCTCGTGATAAGTGCATTTTGACGACCACTGCATATAACTAGTGCCAAGAATAGTGTAAAAGAATCGTGTAAAATAAGGATAGAGCTACTCATATAGGCTCATTTATGAGGCGACATCTGGCAAAAGGTTTTGCAAGTACCAGCAAATAAGTGATGGAACACCTGTAGGTAAATTTTTGGAGATTCTCAATATGATACGTCATGAAAGCCACTGGAGCATAAAGTGATAATAATCGTTCCCATGGGAAACCACTAAATGGTAGGCCTGGAGGAGAGACGGTAAAAATCGTGCACACGTGAAGAGTATCCATGTGTTGTAGCTGTGTAAAACTTAAACCTGGTCGTGAATTCCTTCTGCAAGGCAGCTCGAAAGAGGAACTCAGTTGTTCTTGTGAATAGGTAATCTTCACGATGCAAAGGTGCTGATCAAATATCAATAACGATTACCGCATTGAGACTTATGAATTGGCCTACGGAAAGTTATTGTCATGATTTAGAATTCACAGCCCCTATTGTTATTATTTCCGTTTCAAGTTGAATTACGTTCTACCCATGCACCATGGTATCTCACTCGGCCAACCGCAGAGTAAATTGAGAACCCAATGCGGAGGACAACATTTGCTTGAAATTGCCAAACGTCAATGTCAAGAAGATTACAGTTTGGAATCCCTGGCTACCACCACAGCCGCCACAGCAACTGCACGCCACAGCCGGCAGCCGCTAAAGCATCCACTTGCGACAGCAATTGGATTGCCGTAGTCACCACAGCTTGGCTGCTAACCTGGTTTCTGCTTGTTTTGTTTTTTTGTCTTATTTCTATTTCTGCTTTATTTCATAAACTATTCACAAATTGTACATTGATTTTGTGTCAATAATTATTAATTTAGTGACAGGGTCAACCCCGGGTTTGCTGACATCTGATCTCCATAAGTATTCACACAATCTGTCACCAAGAATCTCGGGTCTAGTGCTTCCTCGTGTGAGATGTATTTTTTTTACCGATGTTGGGTATGCGCCAACGTGGCCCCGATGATGGGTACTGAGGGGTCGCACGCAGCTCCGATATGGGGTACGGAGGGGTCGCACCCACTTACCTACCTGATGTTTACTTTTTCCCGAAGCATGTCAGCATCGTTTTTGTCAGTTTTCCCAATTTGCTATCTCGGCCCGTTTTTTCAAATTCCGCCTGCTTTAACTTGGTTCCTAAAGTTGATGGAGACCGAAAATCAGATGGCGGAGTCAAAATTTTATGTTTGCTCCTCCCATGTCATATTCGGACCTCCCCCTGAATGATTCCATTTACCGCTTCTGGTTTTTTGACGTGATTTGCTTTTCTTGGGTAGTCACATTTGCAGGATTGTCTGCAAATATTTCTATTTATTTTCTTTTCATTTTAGCCAACATTTTTCGTTGATTTCTGCCAGCTAAGTTGCAAACTTCCCAGCAATTAAGCTTCTGTTTGAAACTAGTTTGACGTGTAGTTATGGTCAAATGAAACAGAAACCGTCTGCGGGTTTTGGGGCCAAAAAGCTCAAGAAAAATCGGTTGGAGAATTTGCGCTGCAAGTCTCAAGATACTTCAGCAAGTGTGTCTGTGTTTTCATCCAATCCAACCAAGTCACCCACATCACCTGACCTCTCCCTGTGTGAAGCTGGACCTTCTCAACCTCCTGCCGTGATCAAATGTGCAGCTGCCTACTGCCTCCCTGAGAAAGATGTCCCTATTTGCAACACCTGAACAAAAGGAAGAGGATATTGCGAACTCCCTGATCATGCCTTCATTTTCATGAATGTCGCACAACTCAAAATGCTGGCGGGCTTCTCAGTGTGCCCAGACTGTGGAGATAAACTCAATGCCAAGTGTGAAAATGCCATGAAAGGACTATCGGCCATTGTCAGCATTTTATGTGATTCTTGCTCCAAAAATCTGGGAAGAGTGCCTTCTTTTCAAATGCTAAAGAATTCAAATACCCCTGAAATAAACCAAAGAATGGTCAGCGGGCTTCTGGCGCTTGGACTGGGTCAGTCAGTTCTGGACTGCCTGGCAGCACATCTCAACACCCTCTCCTTGTCACATGGAGCATTTGACAACCATGCAAGGCAAGTTATCACCAAACAAAAGGCCACCATCTTGCGGACTTTGCACCAGTCACGGAAGTACGTGCATGAGTGTTATGCACGCACATTTCCCAACAAAGTGAATGGAGATATCACTGGCATTAGTGTTTCCTTCTACGGATCATGGCAGAAGCGAGGTCATAAATGGATGCACTTCTTGGTATGACGTAACAGTGTAATAAGTAACACGGATAAAACAAATTCTAACACTTGCTATATTGACTTGTCCAAAGCCTTTGATTTAGTTGATCACGAGTTGCATTTAGAAAAGCTTAGTGTGTATGGAATTCGACGCAAGATGCTTGATCTGTTAAATCATATCTGTTCCTGAGAAATCAGTCTGTGAGAATAGCAGGGAAATTTTCAGACAAGCGGATGATTACAGCTGGGGTACCACAAGGCAATGTGTTGGGTCCACTTCTTTTTGTAAACATTTGAATGATTTATTTGATTATATTGGAATTTGAACAGTTGCTTATGCCGATGATTTTACACTACTTTTAATTGAAGATGATTGATCAACTAATCCGGAAAGCTCTTTATGCTCCAAATAAAACGATCATGTGGTGTGGGATGAATAGCTTGAGAATCAATTTTCAAAAAACTAGGTTTGCATTTTTCGCGATGCCCAAATGAGAATTGATATTCCCAACACCTTGCGAGTAGGACATGTTACCGTGAATTATCACGAGTACTCAAATAAGCTTTACAATCAATCGTGATCTGACATGGAATGCTCACATATCTGTAGTAAAACGTCAACTCTCATTCAGTATGTACCTTCTCACAAAGGCAAGGAAAGTCGTGCCTGCTAGAATTCTTATCCAAATGTACAAAGCACATTTTGAATCTGGAACTTTTGAAACTTATATTACTGTGCGTCTATCTGGGGTTTAACATACCAAAATCTGTTGTGACCGATAGAAATGCTACAGAATAGGAATGTCCGTGCGATTCTCGGATTACCATTGAATGCATCAACTTCTGTTTCATATAAGACACTGGGTTTACTTAACATATATCAACTTATTCTCTATCAGATGTTGATCATTATGTCTTCGAATAAGAGAATATGCTGTTCTAAATACGAAAATTTTATCCCGTTAACACAAAATGCAAAATGTGGATTGAGATCTCGTGTCATAAGGTCGACATTTTATTCCATCACAAGTGAGGACAAGCAGGGGGAAATTCTATTTTGAGAATTTTGGGGTGAAACTTTGGAACAATTTGCCGTGTGAGACTGCTGCTATTTGTGGATTGGACACTTTTAAAGAAGCTCTTAGATTGCATATCATGAACTCGGCAGAAACATTTAGCATAAAATTTTGGGAGATACTGTGAAGATCATTGGTTTTTGAGTTCTAGGGAAGCTCTTGGAATTTTGAATTCTGCAAATTCTCAAGCAAACATTTTTCTATTAAACTTTTCTCTTGAATCTTTTCAGAAGATACGTTGCTCAGTTCTCTCCTAACCTAATTAATTTTATGGGAGTCATTTGACTCCTGAGAAGAAAATGTGGTCCCATGAATTTCTGATTCCATTATCCAATGAACTGCACACATGTGTTCGTACTTTCGATTTTGAGGCAGTGTAACAATATACTTGCTTATTGTCTAGT
The DNA here is from genome assembly GCA_030068105.1 of Sinentomon sp. SZTP_YWyxl. Classification (NCBI taxonomy): domain Eukaryota; kingdom Metazoa; phylum Arthropoda; class Protura; order Sinentomata; family Sinentomidae; genus Sinentomon; species Sinentomon sp. SZTP_YWyxl. The sequence goes on from JASGXE010012741.1 coordinate 8,436, forward strand.
TAATCATTTTTTATGAATGAATATGTTTTCCTCTTGTAACTCAAAATGTCCGAAGTTATGGACGTTTAGAGTTTTGTTGAGGGTAAATCAACAGGCCACAACTTTGTTTCTCACTTAACATGTCATTCGTACAACATGCGCTGTCCCAAATGCCATGAAAACTACAAGTTCTGTGAGCACTAAAGGAAAATGTGTGAAAATTAAACAGCTATCATATTTGAAAGTTAAAAAAAGGTATGGGAATGCCTGTATGTTCCCGACTATGGCTTAGCGTGAAGTGAAGATGCTAGTCGGGAGCATACGGGGGAGGGGATCGGGGAGGGGGTGTCTCCCTCCCCTTGGGGGGAAGACATTTTGAAATAATGAAACCTCACATTGTTTGTAGAATGTTCAATTAACATAAAACAGCTTTTTGCTCACTCACAACCCCTATCTGCACGCATCCGGTTGCTATTTGTGCGGCATGGACGACATGCTTCAGTGAGGTGAACTGACTGATGACTCATGACTGATATTAAAGGAAAAGGATAATAATAACTAGAAAGCCCGTCAACCTGTCGGTGGACCTAACACCAAGACGAAACATGAAAATCGCAACATGCAAGTCAAATGTTAGAAATTCTCAGGCATTTCATGTGAAGTAGTGCACCCCTGCGCAGTTTCTTTCCATCATGGAAATCGCACATCGCAATGACAGAGTCATCTGTTTGCGGCTGGAGGCAACGCTCCCCTCCGCGTCACAGCTCCGAGGATGCCTCGTTGCGATGGACACTCTCTTGCCGCTGTTGCGGCATTCGTGTGCTTGCCTTGTGGGTGCAGATTGCTGACAAAAGAAAAGGGAGCGGGGAGTGTTGCTGGGTGGTTGCTGGTCGTTGATTATTCAGTGGAGATTGGTAACAGTTCAGGGGTAGTTGGTGAAAACGGAAAGAAATGCTTGATTGTTGACTTCTTGCGCTTTATATTTTGGTTCAATTTCATCTATGCTCGCTCACGGGCATATGAGGAGAAGGCTGGTAATTTCTTAGGGACAAAGGGGCGGCACATATGACTGAGGCAACGGCGGGGTTTCCTGTATGCCCGACCGGGCCAGACCACCCCTGGTGGGATAAGTCCCGTGAGGTAGCAAATATTTGAATTTTGTGGTTCCAGGGAAACATTTACACCAAAGGAATGCCTTTCCTTTCCTGGTTACCGTGTAGCCTTATTGTTGAAATGTGATTTTAATTACGCCATCGATTGGGCAAAAGTGTCTCAAAATGCGATCTTTGAACAAGGTGTCAAATTGGTGGGAGGGGATGTGACTGCAAGTGGGACAGTAGTGACATAGGCCAATTTGACAGTGATATTTCTTGTAAAACCCAAAAAGCGAAGATAAACAGGAAAAATTTGTTAAAGTTAGGATCACTTTCGATCTGGATCAGTTTTTGATGTTGCTGTCATTGGGCCTTGGGGTGTGACACTCCTCGGAAGCTCAAAAGTTGAAAATGGTTGCATGTCCCAGTTGTCAATCCCATTACTGGCGGCGAATTTGATTTCAATTTTTAACTAGTGTTTTATTTTTACCAAAGGTACTTTATGTTTAGAAATTTTCAGATTTAAGAGCCAGGCCAAGTATCCACCAACGTTATTTTTGCTGGCGTTTTTGCTTTTGGCAGAGGAAAGCCTAATTTTCGAAAGATGGTTTGCAGTGTGGTTGTTTTGGCTCCGAATGGCAGGCGGCAGATTGTTAAAGTTACACCAAATACAGGTGTAATTCAGGTTAGTTGTTCTGACTCTTCATATTGTTATTTCAAATTGTGTTCTGCTTCAAGGGTCCTCCATAGTCACAGGTGGCCATCAGGGATGGGCGCTGGGTGTGAGGGAGGGCACATCTCTAAGCTCTGGTGAGGTTACCCCACCCAAAGCTTCGGCCAATCCCCCAGAGGTACCCTCAGCCCCCATAGATAGGTACGGAGGGTGTTCATTCAATAAGTCCGTACCCTGATGTTGAGGACAGCTGTCTGTGATTGTTTTACTGGTTCTACTTTTCGATTTAGGTAGTCTCGTGCCACTGCAATATACTTGCTCCATCGATCTTCCAGTTGTTCATTGATTCCATTTTGTAAGAATTCCTGAGACTGGTCCTCCAACATCCACTGCCATGTTGTTCGTCACACAAATGAACTCATCTGATTTGCTGGAATTTGAATCAATAAAATGTTGATGTAGGGTTCATAGTGCAGCAATATTTCTGGAAATACTCCAAAAAATTCTGGGAATTTGAAGTGAAAATCCATGGAAATATTCTGTCTTTTCTCCCCAGATACTTGAAGAAGTGAGCAAAAAGCAGGGATATGATGTCAATGATTATGATTTGAGGTATGTCAAAAACTGTGCTATTTCTGATTCTTGGTATTTGCAATGCTTATTCTTGGCATTTCCACTTTTCACTTATATTTTCATCACCTACATGTGGTTGTTTAGCTGATACATCCTCTGACAACACAACACCAATTGTAGTTGTCATTTGTTGATTGATTGACTTTAATCTCAATGGAATATCCATTTTCACAGAATTTACATTGAGAGCTTAGCGAAATTGACAAACTAAATGTTTGCTGAAAGTTTCACGGGTTGGCAGTGACACCACGAATCTGAAACTAAAGTGACTGAAAACTGAAACACAGCTACTTTCCAAGAAATGAGCCGAGCTTGGAGCTAGTTTTATTTCTACCAGAAGACTAGAAACAAATTATTGTTCACAAAATGTCATCTGCACACAATCGTGGTGGACAGACCATGCATGCAAATCGGGATGTAGGTATGTGCAGCCATTATGAAAGATGGAAGAAAGGTTGTACAGCGTTATTTATGCATCAAGATTGATTAATGCTCACAGCAAAAAGCACAGGTACAAAGGAAACTTTGTTCCTGAGCAGGCACCCTGAAAAAGATGCATATTTTGGTGTTTTTTTATTCCAGAAACATGATTTTGCCGGTGATGGATGATGATCATGCCACATTATTGATTGTGGGTAGGGTTGGTTGGATGTTAGGTGGGTGGGCAAGGATCAAAAGGGTGCCTTATGTTTTTTTTTTCATTTTTAGAACTCCTGGCTGTTTTTTTTAAGAAATGTAATTTACCAGGTAATATTTACATGGTAAATTACCTGGTAAGAAACGTTAGTTTTTTAAAATTGTAAAGACCCGATTTTTACAATTTTAAAAAACTAACGTTTCTTACCAGGTAATTTACCATGTTATTATTACCTGGTAAATTACATTTCTTACATGCCATGTACCCAACCCATTGCTGCAGCACCCACTTGTCCATGCTCCAAGGCCTTGCTGACACTTGTCAGTCAGTGGCGCAACCAGGATTTTCGTCCGGGGGGGGGGGCGACCAGAAGAGAAAAATGGAAACCGCGAGGAAAAAAATGGAACCGGGGTTCCAAGGGGTGGGGTCCCTGGCAAGGGGTCTTGGGGACAGAATTCTCCAGAAACTGAAGGAATTTTTAAAATAAGGTGTTCATTTTGGTGCAAAATTGTTGGGGTTCTAAAGAAAAAACGAGTCAAGAGAAGTGTATGGATTTCCCCTTCAAAATTGCAAAAAGGCAAGAATTTTTCTGGTTTCTGGCAGAACTCGATCCTCCACAGGGTTTCCCAAAATTAAATATTCATAGTCAATGATTATGAATGATTATGATGGAACTAATAAATTATAAATAAAAGGAAAATTCGGAGGTGCCCTTTGTAGAAGATAGGCCTACCGTCCAGAAAGATAAAAAATTAGGATTAGATTAGGTCGCACAAGGCAGCAAGCTGGTGTCTCTGGTGAGATAAAAAATATTTCACTGTAAGGACCAAATAATTGCACCCGAAGCTACTTGTGCCATTCATCAAGTCAAGTGAGCTGCATTGCATCGAAGAATGTTGATTTGATTGTGTTCATCTCTGTTGGGTCGCACACTGCACTGCTTGATCTTCCCTGAGAAATGTATGCAAGAAGAAACAAGAATTTTCTGCACGGCCTTCACTTCACTTTGGGCACGTTCATCAGGAATACATGGTCAAAAGAGTGAAGAAAAGTTTTCGCTCTTTTATCTTCTTTTTTTTGGATTTCTGGGGTGGGGGTGGGACACGTCCCCCTTGTCAAGAATTGCGGGGGGGGACGTGGTTGCGCCAGTACTGCCAGTTCGTCGCATAACAAACGAGCAGGATGACCGATGAGTGTCAGCGGTGATACTACGAGGCTTCTGTGTACATGTACCATGCCAGGCCTCTGTCTTGGACCGACTTTGGTTAGGTGTTCTTTAACATGCGCAGTGTGATGCTGCACACGGACCCCTTTCTTGAAGTCATCTTTTAAGGACCAACCAACAGGCCACTCAAGTCTGTCTTTCCGACCTCATTTACCATGCTTCGCTGGTAGAGGTTGCACTACTTCTGTGCCACATTAAATTTCATGCCAAACAGTGGGAATCAAACTCGCACAGTCAAGGTGTGAGGCCCATGAGCTAACCACTGTTCCGCGATCGTGGAACAATGGTTATAGAGTGAACCAAATGGGGCCGAGATATTTGGCATTCTTCCAGTCGGCCTGGATTTATTTTGTCATTCTCCCAAAAATCAAAGATTAATTGCAGGTGGAGCCCAACGTTTCTGGTGTTCCTTCTTATCTTTTCTAAAAGCCACAGTGTTCGCGCACTGTCCAGAAATAGGTTGGACAGGCAATGGTTTGGTCCCTGCACTGAAGCTACAATGCTAACTGTCAGGCCACTGGCACTGTTGTAACACTTGTGGGTTGGTGCAAGTGCCTGATTGCTGGGCAGTGCAAACGATTGTAAATTCTGTCTGGAGGGGCAGGTATGGATTCTGAGGGTGTTCCTTTGAGCTAAAGAATGTCGGTGGTCCGACCCTACCGAATCCCAACAAAACCGACCACAGGCCAAAACAAAAGGAAAAGCAACAAATAAATCGTCGCGCCGGGATTGAACAGTCATAAAAAGCATTTATCACAGTTTGCCATTTTCATTAATATGCAGCCCATGGGTCTGCTGCATAACCTCTCATACTATCATAACTATCTTTGTTCTGAAATGCTTTTTTGTGGAAAA
>JASGXE010012742.1:0-14041 GCA_030068105.1 Sinentomon sp. SZTP_YWyxl
CCATCTACCTCAAGGCTAAACATTTTCTTGCAACCTCGGATTAACGCTGTTCTGGAATACTTCTCCCCGGGGTTATTGAGAGGTCAGAACAGCAAAAACAGTAGAAAAGTTGCAAATTTCAAAATTTTCACCTCACAAGGACTCGTGATGGGAATAGGAAAAAATGGATCCCTTGTGAAGGAAGGTTATGGTTGCCACTGTTTTGAAAAAATTGGAATTCCCTGAGTTTTCCAGGAGGATTCTCAGTTTCTTTCCAGGGTTGATTATGGGGGTTCAAGATCAAGAATGGGTTGAAGAAATATAAGACATGGTGGAAAGAGAATTTGTCGAATGGGTCAAGACAAAAATGGGATGATGAAGACAAAAATGGCAAGACAAGAATGTTCCTCAGGTGTGATAATTGGAAATTAAAAAAAATGTATTCTAAACAATGGAAATTTTTGGAAATATTCAATTTTCCAGGGTTTTTTCCAAAAAATCTCTGAGATTTCCAGGTCACAAAAAAAAATTCCATGAGTATTCCAGGTTGGTAGCAACCATGAAGGTACCGAAGAATGTAATAATCATGGCCTTTCCCATGGAGGACAGACAAGAAAAGAATTCTTTAACTTGTTGAAAAGTGTTATGATGGGCAGCAGGCGGAATAATAATTTCGGTTTAACTTTTGATCACTTTTGCTGCTGCTTGAAATCAATTCTTCTGGCCCAAGATCTTTCAACTTGCACTGGTGCCAAGGATTTGAGATGCTCGTCAGAATAAAGAGATGATTCACTCTAAAGAAGTAAAAACTTCTTCAGAGAGTACCATCACACCAGTGATAGTTCACGCAGAAGAAGTTTTTACCACCAGACCAGACCATGCTTTTATCCAGTTGTTGTTTTTGTTCCGACGATCATCTCAAATCCCTTATGATACTGTGGTGCAGTTAAAGATCTTGAGAGAGGTGAATTGAATTTGTGCCGCAGCAAGAAAGAATCAAGCACCCGCCAAAATTTTCAATTATTCTAAGGCATCCCTTCAATATGAATTGTAAGGCATCCCATGTGCCCTGCACATGGGATGCCTTACAATTCAGAAAGTCTCAATAATGCGAAAACAAATGCAACGGTTTAAAAACCAATCACATCATCAGGGAATTGGAAAAAATCGATACTCACCTAAAAATAGGCCCCAATAAAAAAATAAAAAATGCACAAGAAGCAACATAAGAACGAGACAAGCACAGAATAAACTTTTCACAGGGAGGGATAAGCAACAGTTTCAAATAACAACACACATGCAAAAATGCAGTATAACAGGATGCAAGCAAGAAAATTTTTTCAAAAATAATTATGAAAATAAATGAAATAATAATTATTGCCAATCACCCCTCTCGTCGTATGTAGGCACTAATTTTGGACACATCGAAAACTCGAACAATAATTACTCTGGACACTTGTTTTGAACCACTTGTTTGCACCATCCCTACACTGGTTCATGAACATCACCATTGCTATCACGGGCTGACAGTCATATGGCCGGTGGCTCGGCATTAACCTTGTTGCACACCTTGGGCTCGCAAGGAGAACAATGCCCCATAATCATGGCCCAACTCCACTCTGCATTCAACTGAAACGGCTATGCCAAACTGCAGGATTTCACGAAGAGGGCAAGCTCTGCAGAGTAGAGATGTGTGCCTTGTGATAATATGGATTCTCACGATGGAGAGATCTGGTCCTAGTTTTACCCGGAGTTGCGGGTAAAATGCAAAATCAGATGGAGAAATACATGGCAGCACTTTTACCTGAAACTTTACCCAGACCAGATCTCTCCGACGTCAGTAGTGTAATCTGCGGAATCTGCCTGCCTAGTCAGTTATTGCGTTTTTTAACTTATGCAATGTGATAACAGACTGTCCACAATAGTCTCTCTTTCCGTCCGACCCCATTCACCATGACTCGCCGAGGGAGAAAAAAAAAACACACCTGATTTGTGGCACAGCAAATCTCGTGTTCCGACTGGGATCTGAACCTGCAGCCATCAAGTTACGAGTCCGACGCGCTAACCACTGCGGCTGACATGACTAAACACCAGTCTGCAGCTGAAGATGTGCAGATTCAATCAATCAAGTATTCAAATTTCAATCACCTGCCCAAAAGGACCTCAAAGTGTCTCAAAAACATCCCGAAAAAGGTGTGGAACCACACCGCATTTGCCGTTGTTCGTTTCACTCCTGTGTACCTATCTTCCGTTGACAAAAGGCTATCAATTTTGCATCGTCTCTTGGTGCAACAGTTAGCACGTTAGACTGTGGCGCAAGAGATCCCAGATTCGAATCCCAGTTCTAGAAAAAAAATCAAAGTGTGATGCCTGCAGGTCTGAACATGGAGTCCCCAGGATTTTGAAATTGAAATTCCCTGTATTTTCCAGGTGTCCAACGCCCATTTTCCATGTCCGTAAAATGATTCTGGAGCTGATAAAAAAAGGAGTAACTGGCAAATAAGAATCACACTTAAAGGGGCAGTCAATCCTGTTTTTGGTAGGTATTAAAAAAATGCAACTTTTGCATTTTTTTTTAAAGAATACCAATTTTTTTTATCTAAATCTCAGGGAGTTGACCTCTGATCATGGTCAAATTTGGATGATAAATTTTTAATTTCCAGCGTTTTATAATTTTTTGTATCAATTCCCTGGGTTTTCCAGGGCTTCCAGGGAATTTTGAATTCCTTGTGGTTTCCAGGTGCAGGGACACACTATCCGAAGCCTTGCTTTCAGATAACAGAATTTTGTGTATTGTTGAAAAGCGTAGGCATATGAGCACCTGAATAAGCAACGCCCAACTGAAACAGAACACACGTTAAAGTGAGCATGGGCACAAAAAAAGCATGGGAAGGACTTCCAAATCTCTTCCTGGGTTGTTTTGTCATTCTCATCTTGGTGGATCTTGTCAGAGAATTGATCTTCGTGCAGGTGGTTCGCTCCTCGGGATGGATGGGGGAATAAGTGATGTGAAAGAGAGACAAGGGAGAGGAAGTAGGGTACCTGTGTTAAAAAAAGCCAAATAAGAGGGGTGGTAAATCAGATCACTGTGCTAAATCTGACTCACGGTCAATGCAAAGTATGACCCACCCTTCAAAAAAAAAAAACGAATGGTGGTTACCTACCCAGATTTGTTTAGCCACCCCTCTGAAAATAGAGGGTCAATGTGATCATGATGGTTACCCAGATTTATTTTTTAGGCCATCCCTCTGAAAATAGAGGGTCAATGTGATCATGATGGTTACCCAGATTTATTTTTTAGGCCACCCCTCTGAAAATAGAGGGTCAATGTGATCATGATGGTTACCCAGATTTATTTTTTAGGCCACCCCTCTGAAAATAGAGGGTCAATGTGATCATGATCAATGCAATTTTTGACCACCTCTCTGAAGATAAGACAAGGGGTGGTTATGGTTAACCAGATGGCACTGGGCCAATCTGAGCCCTGGTCAATGCCACTTATTGATGTGCTTCATAAGGTTATATTTCCTTGTAGCCTTAAAATCACAGTGAGCGCATGAAAACGGCTTCTCTCCTGCATGGATCAACGCATGAACAGGGATGTTGCACTTTTTTGTGGTCTTAAAATCACACAAACCGCAATAAAAATACTGCTCCTTGTGCTTTCGCTTGTGAGCCACGAGACCTGCCACCCACTTGCACTTGTAATCACAGATTGAACAAGAAAATGGCGTTTCGCCAGTGTGTTTCACCATGTGACTGGTCAGTGCAAGTTTCGAAGATAACTTTACTTCGCAAAATGAACACTGGAAGAATGTCTGAAGGGCTTCATGTGCAGACACATTGCTGTCAGGGCATGAAAGCTTGCTTTCCAATGTCTTAGCTTGATGGATTCTGCGAATGTGTATGTCAACATTATGTTGATGAATGGATTTGAAGCTGCAGAAAAGGCAGGAGAACATCTTTTCTGGAAAATGGGTTGAGATGTGCTTCATCAGGTTTGCCTTCAATGGTGTCTTATATCCGCAGTGATGACAATGCTTTAAAAATCGCCCAGTGTGTACCCTGGCGTGCATCTCGAGTTGAAACATCGTTCTGAACTTGATCCCGCAGACGTTGCACGTGAAAGACAACACTGCATTGTGGATTTGAATATGTGCAACGAGACCAGTCCTTGTTGAACTTGTGAATTTGCACATTGTGCATGCATGTCGCTCTTTCGATGTATGCCTCAATTCGTGATCACAAAGGGAATGTGGATTACGTGTCCTAAAACCACAGGAGGAACACATCAAGTATTCACCGGTGTGAAGACGTTCTTCATGTTGCAAAAATGTTGCCCTCCAATGGCACTTAAATTCACAGTAGGAGCAGGAATATCCACCTTTTCTGTTGTGAATCATCATGTGCTTCTCCAGGCGGCATCCAGATATGAACTTTGTATCACAGACGGCACACGTGAAAACTGCAGGCTCTGATGTCTGGTTGGATGCCATAAGGCAGACTCGCTTTTCTGTGGTTGTCTTGCTTTTTGGCCTATTTTAATTAACCCAGAAATGTAGTGCGTCAAATTGAAAATGGAAAGTCATTGAAACCCTATCTATTGCCATCAGGAGCACTGTTAGCTATGGAAATTGACAAAAAAATAATATTAAGATATAGGAACGTCAGGAAAGATATTTTAAATACAAGAGAATTATTAATAACAGCCTTTACCCCTTCGTTTGTAGAAATGATCCCTTTGTTTGTATGCGAAAAAGCAACATTTCGCCCCCTCTCCGTGGAGCTTCGTTGGGCTAGGTACCACCGAATATTTTCCATCATAAAGTCCTAAGCATTGCCCAGATCAGCTATTTGGTAGGTAAAAGAAATTGGAAAGCCTGTTTAAATAGGGTAAAATGAACTGATCCCAAGGTCACTGCCTGTATCACATGTTTGAAAATGGTTTCAGTTTCAAAGACTGTCTGCATGTGGAGTGGACAAGTTAGTGGACATGATTTGCAGTTAATAGACAGACAGCAAGCAGTAGGTTGACAAAAAAAAATCAATAAACGGACGTCAAACCACAGGTTGACAACCAACATGAGGCAGTGACTGTGCAGCGGGTATTCAAAAAGCTTCGGGCAAACTTGATCAGGTAGGTGCTTTAGATTAAGTAACCTTTTGCCGTGATTCGTTACCTGAGAGCAATCACGTGAAGACAGCCAGCAGTGGTTTTTTTTTTTAATTTTCAAATAATTTGAGCCAACCATGTTAGGTATATCATTTTCGAAAATACTTGTTTGGATCAAGAGTATGTATTTATAAAGGTAATGTGCAGGTAAGTCAGCAAAAAAAATGTGTAGGTACTTAGGTAAGTCAACAACATGGATTTCAACCAACATTGCAAAAGTCCAAAGATTGTAGCTCCCATCCAGCAAATTGAGGAACAACCATATTGAAATGCCCATTCGATGGCAGTCATGAGGAAAAACGACTAGTGTCCAGCAGGATAGGAAAAAAAACTGCACCAAGTTATTGTGCAGTCGGATGACACAGTATTAATTGGTAGGTAAGTTTTTAGTTCCTAGATGAAAAGAGTGCAATGATGGAACATTGCAACGTTGGAAGAGAAAAAAGAAGACAAACTATTAGTACAAGAAATGTTGATCAAAAATAATGATATTAAGGAGCAGTGCGGGTGGGGGTTTAACCAGGGCAGGTAGCCCTGTAGTTTAATCTTGGAGGGCAAAAGCAGATAATCTGCTTACAGCCCAGTCTAACCACCGAGCTCCAATTAAAGTGAGGGATGTGAATTGTAGAAATGTGATAAATAAGAATTTCACATGTTCCAATTTTTTGTTGCAATTGTTCTCATTTGTTTTGGTCACATTTGTTCAAATGAATTATGTGCGGTCTTTTCCTTTGAAATTGCCCTGTGTGTTGTCGTTAACTGTGTGCATAGGCTCACCCGAGTGAAAACTGCAACTGTTTACTCTTGCATGTCAGTGGGGACAATGCATGCATTAGGCATACTGTGCAGTTTGGAAGGAATTTGCTGCACAACATAGATTTGGTTCAGAATCAATGCGTAGGTGTTGTTTACCACACCCATTTGACTCTTGAAGTCAGACCTCACACTCCCCTTGCAAAAGTTTTGGTGGTTAGGTTGGGCAACAAGCAGCAATGCTGTTTTTGCCCTCTATCCCTACTTCTGGCGCAGATAGGTCAAATATTTCTTTGCAGCATATCTCATACCTTACTACCCTCTTGGAATACACACACTGATGTCATAAAATATTTTTCATCCTTGTTTAGGTGGAGTGCCCTGGCACTCCAATATTTATTTGCTTTGTACGCTCAAACAACTGCCAATCTGAGCTGTCTCCAATCGGATTGAACTACCTATTCCACTTTGAAACGTGTTCTGTGCTGTTCCGATGTAACGCTGTTTTCAACATTTACTTGGAACACACGTTACTTACTTGGTATGTTTTGTGCACATGATCCTATCCGAAATGGAACAATATACCTCATCTGGAATAATATGTGAATCCGCTTCGAGCTGCTCATCCATGAGTGAGTTCGTGTTTTTCTTGATTTTTTTCGCGTTATTTGTAATCCTTTGAGTATGCATGTTATTGTGAAATGAAATTGAGAATGATCATGTTATCTACCTATTGTTTAAATTCGATTTTTAATGGAGTTGAAAATGAAAATATTAAATAAAAAATAAGAAACCACAAAAAAGGAGAGAATGAGACAAGTAAGTTCCCGCACCTGGATGGGCACGTAAATTCCTGCCTATTTTAGGTCCAAAAATTAATAGGTACCAACCATACCTATAGAAGGGTAAGTAGATCTCAACTAATTATCCTAACAGGGCAATTTGACCAACTATACAAGAGTCCTGAACAACAGATACATGGTCAACAGACAATGTTGAAAGGTATTTGTGAGTTCGACCCTTGAAACTTGCAATGGAATGGGATTTCTTTATTGAGAGAGGCAGAACATTCCAAATTTTGACCCCTCTTAATAAAGCAGAGGATTTACCATGTTCTGTTCTAAATCGCGGAGGTTCAAAATTCAAATAGGTAAGCATGATAACGGGTTTCTCTTAGGTACAGGATATCTCAAGCAAAAGTCACAGAATTTATGTTGCCATGAGAGAGCTAAAATTAGTAGTGCCATCAGGGATGGGTAAGTATAAGACTTACGTATTATACGTGAGTTTTCTACGTATAATACGTACGTATAAAAGAGTTTTATACGTACGAAGGATACGTGGGCAAAAATTTAACATGTGTGACACATGACTCGGGGTGGAATTTAACAAGGAATTCAATTCTGAAGTTATTCCACAACTCAGGGCAGTGTAAGAGGAATTAAACCTGAATATTATGTTGTCGGATATACTGACGATCGCAGTAAGAGAGAATACCTAACAGTTCAAATTGCATTTTTAGATTTTTGTCTAAAATGATGGCTCTGGATCAGCAGGCGATACGACCACGTGCTTCTTAACGTGGTCGTATCGCCTGCTAATCCATTCACAGTGCCGACCACTGCTTACAAACATTTTAAAAATGGCTTTCTTTTCAAAACTGGTCGCACTGTTGTAGGTACGATGCGGGCTCTGGACGAAAATAAAAAAAATAATTGCCATTTTCTCCCTGATTTTCATCCGAACTGAAAATTCCCCGGATCCTTTGCCGATGATCCATACATCGATGAACCAAAGCTGTCCTAACAGTGGCAGTGCTGCTGGCTTGTGACAGAAGCTAGATGAGAGGACATGGTAAAAGGTTCTCCCAGAAGACTTCCTTCCACATCGTCTCTTTATTTAGGAGGGAGTTTTTCATCTGGTCCTCACGGACCGGGTTTTCCCCCAACCTCCCCCAGCGACGACCTACCTATACAGTTCGCATAAACGGGGGTTTTAAAATAAAAAAAAACTCTCCAAGCAGCCAAATGCCAGAATTCTAACTCCCATCCCACAGCTGGATTCTTGCTTGCATCTGGCAGGATTTTGATAAACATTTTGTTTTGTTTTTTTTTTTCAACATTTGCAGTTCGTGCCGGATTTTCTGCCACGTGCTCTACTTTTTTTAGTCTGCACTCCACCAAATAGGTAGTCACAGTCATAGCAGAACAGGCCCTAATGCCATGAAGGCAATCATCAATGGCCAACAGCAAAGTTCAACATGTTCCTGGGAAAGGGAAGGATAAACGACCGTTGGCTGCATTATCTGAAAGGAGTAAGGGGTAAAGTAAGGAGGGGACAGGAGTTCGGAAAACATATCATTGGAATGTGGACGGGGTCTAGTCAGAAAGCATTCAATGACAGACAGAAACAACAATCCACAGATGCAACCACTCAATAACACCCCCATCATCAACTGCCACACACCACACCCATTCACAATCTCAAATGAAATATGCAAATTACTGGAAAAGAAATCCTCGTAAAGATGAAAGAAAACGAAATGGGTGATGAAATGATCGTGATGAAACAATGATGAAGCAACCGTGATCGTTTTACCCATGGTTACCCAGTGCATTTTGCTAGGCCTTCCTCCAATGTCATTAGTTGGTATTTAGCTGGCTCCAAGCATATCTTTGCCATTTACTGGCTGTCACTGCTGAGTCGTTTCTCTGGTGATCACAGTAATCTGGACATCCAGGCTGTCAGGATTTCAGGGGCCACTCTCGTTATGGTACAAGCGTCCTTTGCAAATGAAGGTTGCACAGGTGAGGCAAAACATGAGGTTGAGCACTTTCTCATTGCTACCATTTTCTTGCATCCATTTCCTGATTAACAAGGTTGTCGCCAGTGATTTAGCTTTTTGCCTTCCATTTGTCATTTTTGGCTTTCTGTGCACTTATCTCTTTCACAAACAGGCACATGAGCTCCATGCATCTAGACCCAGGTATGTTATAAAAGATGCCAGAAAAAATTCCAATTTGGCAGCATCAACTTTCACATGGTTGGCACGTACAATTTTTGATATGCATTTTACAATGGTGTGTCGCCAACTTGAAAGCAATTGCGGGGCTTCACGGGTTAACTATTTTGTGTTTTTTTTTTCTTTCTTTCATTGATGTTGATGCTTGTCAACATTTTGATGAAAGAATTGAAAGTTAGCATGTTAAAGTGCAGCTTTTTCGGCAAAAAACGAGGTACCTATCACTCGACTGTTAAGTTTTATGTTTTCTTCGAGTATTATACGTACGTATTCAGATCTCTCGCTGGGATGGCGACCCCCATAAATGCCAAATGGCATGCTCCGTGGACAACCGAATATGTGCATAATTTTTTGTTCCAAACAAAAAATAATTTTAATTTTTGGTTGTACATAATTTTTTTGTTCCAAACTGTCCAAATTAGGTAGATACTTTTATGGTACTCTGAGCAATGCTATAGGAAGTGTTGCAAATAGTTAGTTTATGGTAAATATACGAACTTTGGCAAATATACGTAAGCTGTTTGATAAAGACAGACTGCCCTTGCTTCGTCGCTATCTTCTACTTCTGGTTCGTGTGTGTTGTGGTTTTTTACAAAATAGGATCCTCTTGTTTGGTTGCACTTGACCCAACTCTTGCATCATGCTTTGCTGACATGTTACATGTCACCTTTGGTCAGTGTCTTCAGAATCGCCTCCATGGCCATGTTAACGGACTCGGGACTCAGTGATCGAAAATTGTTGTACTACCGTGTCTTTTTTCATGCCAACGAACAGGCGGCATAGCCAGGCCTATGCGAACGGGGGGCATGACACTGCTCACCAATAAACTTTCTGCCACCCATCTGGGCGTTGCTTGTTGTGAAAGATTCTTTTGAAATTTGCCAAAGTGATTTTTTCCTTTCACCTCAGTTACGAACCACCTCACTGAAATATGTCGTCCACACCTTGCAGCTCTTCAACTGGATGCAAAAAGATGTGAAAAAAAATGCTCAGTATTTCAAAAACTTGAGCATTCTGAGCACCATTTGAGGCTCAATTTTCCAAAATTTCTTCCCCTTCGGGGAGGGGGACACCCCTCCCCTCCCTCCTCCCCCAGCGTTGCGCGAGTTGCGCTTCGCGCAACGCATCTTCAACGACACTGCTCTGGACAAAGTGCCTGCCTGCATCTGGCACCCACCGCACGCCACTGCTTTTTTCAACTGCAAATTGCGATTGACAAAAAATTCGCGGATTGAGAAATTGGACCTTTGAGCGACACTGATAAAGTGGATCCGGAATTTCTTCATGGGTTCAACCGTTTGGATGTTTTGTGCAGATTTCTTACAACAGAAATCAGGCAAATACAGAAGCTTTTCCAAAGCTTGCTGTATTTTGGTTGTGCTTTTGATCGCTTTCATCATCATCGTTTGCCATTATGAGCTGATGGCCACATGGCCGGCTCAATCGCAGACCAATACTGCTCTGCATGCAATGGAATCGACTCGGATCAATTTTGTGGCATGTGTCAACCCGCAGCATTCCAGAGTCATTGCAGAGCAGATGCGTGTGCATGGTTTGTGACATGCGGCTTCTCTGTGATGCAACCTGCGAAACCTTTGTTTTGGCAAATTTCCAAGGCTGGTCATTCGTGCCGGACATGTTGTCAAATTTCACGTGCCGGGTAATTTCCAAGGCTGGATATCCATGCCGGACATTTGTCAAAATTTTTTGACACCCTGTGGGATGCGGTTTCACTGCGGTTGGGTCCAGTCCCGGGTAAATTTCCAAGACTGAACATCAGTCTTGGACATGCTGTCAAAATTTTGCACCCTCAGGGTTGCGTTTTCACGCGGCAAGGTCCAGTCCCACATAAATGTCCAAGGCTGGACATCCGTTCCGGATTTGTTTTCAAAATTTAACACCCTGTGGGATGCGTTTTCTCTGCTTGGACATCCGTCTCGGATGTATTGTCAAAATTTTGAAATATTGTCAAAATTCAACACCCTGTTCGAAGCGTTTTCACTGCAGTGAGGTTACGTCCCGAGAAATTTCCAAGGAAAGGGTGGTCCCTGAAAACCGGACAGCCGGACAGGACCACATCCGTCTCAGATAAATTGTCAAAATTTCACACGACCCTGTTCGAAGCATTTCCATTGCAGTGTGGTTTCGTCCCGGGAAAATTTCCAATGTGAGAAAATTTTCCAATGTGCAAATTTTCCAATGTGCAAAAAACCCGTCTTGGATGTGTCTCACATTTGACTCACGTGAGACATGTTGTCAAACTTTAACACCCTGTGAGATGCGTCTGCGGCAAAGTCCTGGCCCGGGTAAATTTTCGAGGTTGGGAGTCCATCCCGGATATGTCCCGAAGCTTTTCACTGCGGCAAAGGGGCCGTCCCGGGCCAATAAAGGATGTAAAGGCCCATTTAGAGCAAATTTCAAGGCGAGATATCCACCTGACCATCTTGTCAAAATTTGTCACCCTGTCCGTGGTTTCAACTGCGGCAATTGAGTCCCTTCCGTTGTGAATTTTCAACGGCACTGACCAGTCACTGACGCTCGTCCGGGGTGCGAATTTCCAAATTCCAAACAAATCGCATGAATTTCGACCAATCAGGTGCAAACCCAAATTTGCGACATCAAAAGCAACTAACTGTAGCATTCATGTAGGTACTGTCCCAAACATGTTATAGGATTTATTGTTTAGGTAGGTAGGTTTCTGTTTATGGCTACTCAAATTACAAACTCTTCTTTTCCCACTTCTCTAGGAGGGAAGGGTTGGGACCCACTTGTCACCGAAAGGGTGAAACATTGTTTCCTTGAGAAGCCTCATTCAAACTGTTTGAAATGTTGTTCCCTTAAGAATAATTGCAGCTTGCATATGCAGAGAAGGATGAAAGTCATTTTGCTCAAAAGTTGGTAGCCACATTTGCAGGGAATATTGTTTCCTTGAGTCTTTCAATTTTGGTGAAAATAGTGTCACCGGTAGAGTCCAACACATCACCGCAGCCAACATTCTTGGAAGAAGGCATCACATTTGTCAGAAGAGTTGTGATGCATGTTTCTGACGTTCACTGGATGGACTTTCCTTCTTTGAAGAACCTGAATTGCACATCTCTGTGAAGGGGACTTATCAAACACATGGACATGGAATCCTGAGTCTTCACCCGATCAATTGTTCCTTTGAGGATGTTCTGTGTACCACCAGTTGTGCAATTAAACTTCATGTACCTGTTATCTAGTCATTTCACTTTCATTTTATTCACACTGTTCTGTGCCATATTTTCTTAGGAGTTTTAATCTGTTCTGTGTTTGTGCTCTCTGGCCAGAGGAGTTTTTATCCAGAAGGCGGTCTTTGTTTGATCCTTTGCAGTGAGCTCACTATCCTTTCCTCACTTGAAACGATGAGCTGTGCTACCTAAGAATTGTTTTTTCCCTTTATACTATTGAATAAAAACTAGGTTCTAGCTTTCTTGGCTGATTATGAGAAGTCAGATCATTTGTATGGCATGCCTAGATGCCTAGTGTTCATAGTTCGATTTTTACTTGAGAGGTTTGGTGCTATTACCTCAAACTATGACCCTTGGTGTTACATCATCCAAATGAGGGAAGAAGTTTTGCAGAACCTGATTCAAGAGGTTGGTGATCTCAATATTTTGATAGGTACCTTAACTTTTGAAAGTCCGAAGGCTGTTTTTCTCCCCCTGTGGTCTCTCTACCGTTACATAACCTAACCTAACCTAACCAAACCTGACCCACCCTTTCCTCTTCCTGGTGTCAACAACTGCCACTGGTGTCAAAAAACATTTCGGTATTTTTGAAAAACAAAAATCAAAATTTTTTCCCCAGGTTGGATTCGAACCACCACCACGGGCACCACCGCAGCGGCAGCATAATGCTGTCTGGACCACTCGGCCACAGAGTCTGCTGCCGGAAATCGCTTCGGAAAGGTGCATTGAATTCATGAAACTGATTTTGCATTGCCAAACAAATCGCATGAATTTCGACCAATCGGCTGCGAGCAAAATCGTTGTGACGCAATTGCGAACAGTGTTGCCAGACAGTTTTTTCATTTTGCGCAAGATTTTTTGCCCAAAAACCGCAAGAAATGGCAAGATTTTTTTGAAATTCGCAAGAAAAACCGCAAGATCGGAATATTTGCTGTTTGCAGGATTCTGCATCGAATTTCGCAAAAAATTGCATCGCAATTGGGGTTCACGACAATTTCTTTCTCATATCAGTTTAAAAGGGTCGCTGCAAAAATGTCTAATTTTTAGAAGGTCTAAAGGTGTGATAAGGCGTGGATTGAGATCTTACCTATGCATCTGAAAGCAACCCAAATAAAAAGGACAATTTGCCACAATGTTGATTCAAGCCCCACATCCATGGTTTTTTTTACCTTGCTGACGCCAGATCCTGACCCCTATTTTCACAAAAAGTTGAGTTCCCACTAGTACACTATCACAACTTGGTCCGACAACATCACTTTAGAATGCCACGTTCATGAAAATGTCAAGAGGAGGTTCATGAAATCATGAGACATCATTTCTGGTCAATATTCTGCAGAGTCAGAATTCTGGAAATATCATGCATTCATGGTGTGTGACAAAAAGCGTGACAAAAAGCAGGTGGGTGACCTGTGTGCCAGACTGCCAGCTTTGAATGCGACATTTGACCTGCTGGTTGCCCATGGTTGCTGTATCAAACAGCTATTCTACTCATGTTTGTCATTCAGTGTGATCTGGACACACTGATCCTGCTGGAGCAGTGCAATGAGCTTTTTAGTTTTTTGCCGACAAAATGTCGGAAAAAAGACGAGACTCCAAAGAGAGAAAAGAAGGGTTCCGATTGCAACGACAGCCGCTGCATGCGTCGACGATCCAAAGCGAAAGCTCAGCCTTTTGGATTTTCCCCTCCATTCCATCTGTTTTTTTTTTCTTGACAAAATTATTGCTCCAGAAATGACACTCTGTTCGTTTGAAAATGCCGAAATCGTTGTCCAATATTGACTGAAAACCGCAAGAAAATCGCAAGATTTTTCCTCAAAAGTAGCAAGGAAAATAGCAAGACGCAAGACAAAATTTTTTCACGCAAGACACTCTCAAAAGTAGCAAGATCTTGCGAAAAAAGAGCAA
>JASGXE010012743.1:0-13007 GCA_030068105.1 Sinentomon sp. SZTP_YWyxl
TTCGGGGAGGGGGTGTCCCCCTCCCCGAAGGGGAAGAAATTTTGAAAAATGGAGCCTCAAATGGTGCTCAGAATGCTCACGTTTTTAAAAAACTGAGCATTTTCACACCTGTATGCATAGAGTTGAATACCAGCAAAGTGTGACAACACATTTCATTGAGGTGGTTCGAAACTGAGGTGAAAGGAAAAAATCACTTCGGCAATTTCAAAACAATCTTTTACAACAAGCAAAACCCATAGATGAGTGGCAGAATTTTTTTTTTGTGAGCAGTGTCCCCATGCTCCCCGTTCGCACAGGCCTGGCTATGCCGCTGCAAGCCAATTTCAAGCTTTTTATCCAATAGGCATTTCAATGTTCAATGTTGTGTTTCCATGTTTTGTTGAACATTTGCATTTGCGAAATATCCCTTCCAAATCAAGCTCCGAAAAAGCGATATTTTCAGCGACGAACGCCAAAATGTTCCATTTGAGCGTCTTCATCAAAAACACAAGTTTATTGAAATTCATTGGCTTCACAAATTGTGGCACCGGCTTCAAATGCTTATTCAATTGGGACCACATTTTTCGAATTTTTGCCCACACACCAGAATCTGATGATTTCACCAGCCAAATCCAACATTTCCCTTTTCTGTTTCCCATTGCCGCAAAATCAACATTTGGCCGCACTTGACATTCAAAAATTGCTGCAGACAGCATGCCTTTGGCGAAGCGAGGTTTGATTCATCGCAGGCTGCGCGATGTCATCACAGCAGAGGGCTGTGATCAGCTGGAGACAACGGAACAACACGAATCTTCACGCGTTTGCTCGCTCGCTGCTGAGATGCCGCTGGAGCAAGATGCTGGAGGCAGATTTCAAAGTGCCTACTCGGCAACAAGTACTGCTCCACTTGCAGTGGGTGGATTCACCTGACGGGATGGAGCGGCACAGGCTTCATCGCATCCCCACAGATCCCTCAAAGCAGGCAGAACCATTCTTTGCCTCTTGCGCCTCATGCGCCAACGGAGCAGTGGATTCGCTTGCGTCTGGAAGACCAGCGAGAAAGAGGGTGGGTAGGGTAACCTCTGTGGTTGTTGGGTTCGGGAAAGAAGGAGTTCCCAGTTGAGGCATCGTTCAGCAGAAACCCAGCAGGCAAATCAAAGTGTGCCTTTCTCGGAGATGGCTCAGTGCTCAGTCCACATTATTTGTGGACTTTGATGGCCCCGTTGCAAATGTTTGCAAAAAAATTAAAAATGCACAATTCATGAAATTTTTCTTGGGCAGGCAGCGCCTGCCTTGCCTGCCCTGACCGCACGCCACTGCCACACAACCAACTCCAACTGGCTCCAGCAAGACATTCTTTTCACGCCCATACCAGTAGGTACTATCTCAAGTCAAAGAAAAAACCGGAATATGAAAATCAGCAGCGCGATGCTACGTAAAGGCGGCCACAGACGAGAGGGTTTCAGTGCAGGACAAACCCCATGAACTTGAGCTGGTTTTTGTCCTGCCGGATAAACCCACGCAGGTTGTTTTCTGCTCGTGTGTAGAGTTCGTACGGCGACGCCGTACATAAATCGCACCGTTTCATGTCCTGCTGGAAACCATGCACCTCTTCCGTTGGGAAGTTTTTTTGTGATTGCGGATGCCGGCAGTGACTCCGATTAAATTCCTGCAGCCAGTGTTGCAGCAGGAAGATGGCATGCGATTTTGATCAAGGCCACACTCAATTCTGCAGTCTTGATTTTTCCCTCGTTTTTTTAATTGATAACGTGAAACAACAACAGCTTCGCGTACGACAGCTTGAGGCACTTCATTTTGACTAAGAATCTCTGATGAAATCAATGAGTCAAATGGGACTACGCATGTCCCTTTTGATGTTCTTGCCAAAATGTCAGAAATAAGGCGGGATTTTGATCACATGTGGATCATGCGAAAGCCAAAGAATGTACTTTCTTAGATAATTAAAAATAGGAAAAACATGAACTGTTACACTGTTGCTCGCAACTGTCAACTGAACATGAAGCACTCGATGGTCGCATTTATCCATATGTAAGTTCTCACGAGGTCAGACGATTTGTCAGACATCCTGTCAGACATCAATTTCCCTTGGGAGGTCTGAAAAACCAATCCAAATGTTTGGATTCCGAAATCGGACATTCGGCAAGGAATTTTTTTTATTTTGGATGTGATTTAAATGGGCCACTAATTCTAAAAAGGCGCTTGAACACAAGAGCAAATACCTGCATAAGATGTGCTCATGGATACATTAGAAAGGAATTTTGTTTTTTTTTTAAATATCTCATTGTATTGTATTGTTGTATTGTTTTTTGTTTTTTTTTTTAGATTTGCGATATAAATGCAAATATCAGTTTCAGCAAGACAACACAGCACATGAACAACATAAAACCACATTTTCAGGGTAATATTTGTAAAAATAACGTGGAGAACAAAACACAGAACTGCTATACATATACTGATATACGTTATATGACAATAATTAGATCAAGAAAAAAAAATAATGAAAAAGGAATTGACCAATACCTTGTCCAAACGACTTGTGATGAAACAATAAGATATCAACTCAAATGAGGAAATGAATTATCACTTTCATGGAATTGAAAATATGTTCAAGCATGATTTGCAAAGTTTGCAAGGACATGTGAATCTTTGGGGTGGGAATTCCACTCCCGTAGTGTTCGTGGAAAAAAGGAATTGTAATGATCATTGCACTTTAATATCGGGATTGTGTATTTGAAAGCATGCGACCTACTACCAGAGAGTGTGCTGGCTCGTATTTCATCGGGAAGAGACATGAGTAACGAACCTTTGAGGATCTTTTTTAATGTGAAAAGCCGTCTTTCCGTTCTTCTTTGAGAAAGAGTAGGAAGCCCCAGCTCAAGGAGCATTTTCGATACACTGGAGGTGAATCCATAGTCGTTCATGATGAAACGAGCTGCACTTCTCTGAACTCTTTCGAGTGCGTTGGCATGGCATGCAAGGAAGGGATCCCAGGCATAGCAAGCATATTCAAGAATTGGGAGAACAGATGATTTGTCAGTCATTAACTTGACATTTTTTGTGCATGAGCCAAGTTGCGGCGGACTGCATCAGAGCAGAATTGGCCTCTTTGTGCTCACTCCATAGTTAAGAGTGCTTGTTAACGTCACCCCAAGGTATCTTAAAGAGGATACACTGCATATCGGTGCCCTTTTAAGCAAATAAATTATTTGCGGAAAATGACTTCTGAGTCTAAGAGACCTTTGGAATGTAACTGTAGCACATTTGTCCACTTATCTTCATTTTCCAGTTGACACACCAGTTTCAATTTCCACTAGTTCAGCTTGCAAATTGGCCCGGGATTCTGGACCAAGGAACGGTAAATACTAAGTTGTCGGCAAACAACCTAGCAACTCAATTCAACCCATTCAAAATGTCATTAACAAAAACCAGGAAGTACAGTGGAATTTCATTGCGGAACGCCTGATGTCAACACCAAAGTTTCTTCTGACAGGCACTCTCCCACCATAACAAGGGCCCTTCTATCCTTCAGATGTGATTCCAGAAGTGCCATTAAAGGAAAAGGCACATGATAATTTGCCAACTTTCCAAGAAGAAGCCGATGATTAACTGTGTCAAAGGCCTTTCCAAAATCAATGAACACAGCATCGACCTGTTCTCTCCTCTCAAGACTGAGCGAAATCTCATGGATAAAGCCGATTACCTGGGTCTCACATGACTTTTTATTCTGAAATCCATGCTGATGGGGATGTACCTATATTCCATTGCGGATTGCAAAATCAGACGATGTATTGAAAAGGAGCTTCTCGAAAATCTTGGGAGCACTGGAAATTAGTGATATGGATCTGTAATTAAGTGGATTTCAATTGCAACCTTTTTAGGCACTGACACGATAGTGACCTGCTTCCATTGATCAGGAAATTTTCCTGAATGCAGAATCTTCTCAAAAAGAGGTTATAGATAAGGCGCAAGGGAAAGATTTAAGCTTCCGCAAATTAATATTGGGATCCGATCCTTATTTCCGCCGAGATAATTTCATCGATTTATACCACACGACATATCATATTCCGATCCGAGATTATTTCATCCACTGCATGATTTGTTTCATCCACATATAGCTCGGTAAGTTGGAGCCCTGTGTTACTGGAAACAATCGAATTATCAACGGGGAGAAAATTTCCTCTGAATGCGCGAACCAAAGCATTAGCTTTTGCTGTCGGTGTGTCCAATGGGTGATCGTGCTGATCCAGCAAAGTTTTTCCAATAGGACCACTCTTCTTTCGCCTGAGGAAGCCCCAGAACCTCGTCGAAAAGGGGGAATCAGCAAGCGAGTCGATATAACTCGAAAAGAGTTTTCTATTAAGATTAGTTACTTCGTCAAAAGTGGACTTCAAACGACACAAGTTAGCCTCAGTGGGGTAGGACAGAGCAGTTAGCTGGTGTCTTCTCTTTTTTACGAATTAAAGTTTTCAGCCTGTTATTCGACCAGGGAAATCGTGTGTCAACGACTTTTCTTTCAGTCGGAATGAGTTCAAACAGAGAAATCAGAAAATTTTTCAAAAAAGTCCTTTGGGAATCAACACCCTCTGTCAGAGTAATAGAACGAAAGGCATCAAAATTGGCACTTGCCATTCTTGATAGCTCATCCCAATTGGTTTTGTCATGACGCTTGAGGTATTTTACCTGTCGTAATTGCAAAGCTGTCATGATGGCTTTTGTTTCAGTACAAGTGGGTTCAAAATTTAGCAAGACGAATCCAAAATCCTGGCCACTTGAGCAAAAGCGGCTTGGGCACCTGACGAATTTGATTGTGGCCTGCTACCTCAAGCTATTCCAAAAAGCAACGATTCTTTGCACTGCCAGAAGTTTGCATCCGGGGGCTCCCAGTTAATATTTGGTAGATTAAAACTAGAGATATTTCTCCAGAAATATTATAAAGAAATATTTCCCCAGAAATTTATATCCCCAGAAATATAATTGAAGAGGATTGGTTTTGTCAGACCTCCCAAGGGAAAGGGATGCTTGACAAATTCTCTGACAACAGAGCATGTAGGCCTAATTTCAATTTGCAGCACAATCTGAACTAATTCAACTAGAACTTAGAAAGCACTCACCACCACCGCATCTTTCTCCTGATCCACCGCTCCCGGGAAGCAAGAATGGATGCCCAAATAACATGTCCCTTTCTCTTTTCTATTCTTTTCCTTTCTTTTCTTTTCTTTATCTTTTTGAGTGAAGTCTATCCTGTGGGGAGAGTATTTATTGTCCTCATCTGTTACCCAAATTAAAGATCCAATTAAAAGTCAAAGCAGTTATATTTTTTTATGTTGCGATTCACTCTTCTGATGAAAATGTCTATTGCGCAGGACCAATGCCATACACTGTTTGAGAACTTTGGATGATCTCTTTTAAACATATCAACTTTTTTCTAAAAGAAAACGTTGGGTGCTTATGGGGATTCTGATGTTGTGGTTTAAGCCCAGTGGATAGGGGGTTTGGCTATTACCAAAATATTTTTGATTTAAATTTGCCACTAAAATTAACCATTGATTTTCCTCATATAACCACTCGTACTTTCTAAATTTCTGTTTTTTTCTTTTACTTTTTTCTAAAAAAAGCAGCCAAGATTGGCAAAAATACAAAATAGAAGATAAATTCGAAAAGGCTATTGCGAACAAATCGATGAGGTTGGTGGCAATCCATGGATTGCCACCAACCTCATCGATTTGTTCAGTAAAAAAACATGCATGTTTTTTTCTTCAGCGGGACTGCAGATGGAAGTGCGAGTGGGGGGCCCAGTAGGCAATAGGCAGCGACCCAAGTAAGTGTTTAGAAGACGCAGACTCTCCCGAAAGTTGGCGCGTCAAGACAAATTTATTTATTTATTTATCTATTTCAAAATTAACGACTAACAAAATGCACTGGTTAGTCGACAAAGGCCTTATACAAAGAACTTAAAAAACTATATCTACTTATCAGAACATTAAAAAAGAATATCAATTCAATGAAAATAGCGGAAGAAATTGGGAATTGATTTGCAGAAAAAAGCAACACATGAATGGTTAACATAAAAGAACGAAATGTGGGTCCCAAGTGGCAATCTCAAGACATTTTTGACACATTTTCTTTTTAAAACTGGCTGGGTCAGACAGGCGTCCCCTATGTACGGAGGGCGTAAAAAGTTTGAGGACTGGTGAATTCTCGGTTGTTCTTAATGCAATGTCAGTCGTTTTGTTTTTACCCATAGCTGCTTTGTTCCTTTCGGATCATCAGGCCGATTTTGGCATCGTTGGTTCAGGGATATTTCCCATGTGTCGGTAAATGGCAGTTAAAAACTATATTTCGAGGAAAAATGAAAAATTTCCTTTTTGAGATGCGGTGGCATCGATTTCGAGATGCAGTGGATGCGGTGGATGCGATTGTACACAGGTCTTCGGAAACGTTAGGCCATTCATGGAAACACGTGTTTTCTCCACATCTTTCATTTCATTTTCATTTCATTTATTGATAGCTCCACAAAATGATCTGGTGGATTGTCGACATTTTAAAACAACAACATGAAATAACAATAACAGGTCAATGACAAATTAAAATGGCGACAGATGACGGATGAATTAACAATGTGGATCAATTTACAGAGGGCGATAGAATAGGCGAGCTGACTGGCAATGCGTTCCAATCACGTGCTGTGCGGACAAAGAAGGAATTGAAATATTGAGAGGAGGTGGCACGGGGGTAGTTCAAATGAAAGGCATGTTGTGTACGTCTAGGGCAATCAAATAGATTGAATCCAGGAGGGAGATTAATTAACACCTTGTGGTGAACCACGTCACTTAATAATTGGAGGCGACGAAATTGTCGCCTTTGAGACAACGGGGCCAGACTGAGGTCACTAAGCATCCCAGTAACGCTAGATTTCCTCTCAAAATTTTGCATAATAAACCGGGCGGCTCGTCTTTGAATTCTGTCTAGCAGGACTATATGTGAAGTCAAATACGGGTCCCAAACCTCGCATGCGTATTCCAAGTGCGGCAGTACGAGAGACAAATAAGCTTTGCGCCTTGCATCAATGCTGGCATCCCTCAGATTTCGGCACAAAAAACCAAGGATTTTACTAGCTTTCTTATAGGCGAATTCAACATGGGGACCCCAACAAAGCTAAAAAATAACCCTAGATATAATTGGTCAGAAATTGGAATTGTTGCAAAAAGCCAAGGGATTTCATTGCATTGTGGGTCCAGCAAAAGAAATTGGGACTTCATGGGTTGGGGAGAGGCCCCTCCCCATGACAAGGCTAAAGTTGAGGAGGAACTCGGTGGCTAGCAATGCCCGTTGTACCATAGCTGCGCCGGACTCGCCATTCCGGGAGATATTCACGTAAATGAGAAAAAAAGGGGAAGGAATCCTTGTGGTCACCAAAGGGAGGCGGTGATGGATGTACAATCTTCGAACTTTAAAGGACTGAAAACAAATGTCCAATTAAATTTCTTATTGGAAGGTAGATTTGGTTCGATTTTAAAAACATGAATAACAAAAGCCTTGGAAAATTAAAATGGCACAATTAGTTTAAGTCAATCAGAGCAAATACATGAACAACTCATAGTTGTGTGGGCAGGAGAGATTGGGGAAATCCAGGGTTAGGGCAAGAAACGTTTTCTTAAGGAATCCCATAATTTGGCAAGAAAATTTTTTGAAAACTTTATGAATGGTTTAAAAGGGAAATGGGACGGTAGGAAGTGGCAAATGCTTACGGGCCCTTCTTGAACCGGGATTATTTTGGCAATTTTCCACCTGAGGGAATTTCAAGGTGGCAAGTACAAAACAAATAAGTTGGGCTTCAAAAGCGGGCAATTCGATTGGCAAAAAAACCAGACGCTTTTTTGATTTTGAGTTTGGAAAGAATGCCTAATTCCTGTCGGAAATGAATTGTGTGGTTTTGGTCCAAGGGGATTCATTGCTCGTGTGAGCGGAAGAATTGCGTGGACGGAGGGTGGGAAGGGAATCGGAGAACCATGCAGGCAAGGATTGGGACCAAGGTTTAAGGGCTCAGAAGAAACCCGATAAATTTTTGCTTTTTCAGCGGGACAGGACTGCACCATTCCGTCTGGTTAAATAAAATAGGCCCAGGCTTGTTGGGGAAAGGGCCCAAAATGGCCTGAGAAATCTGGGATAGGGAATTTTAAGAAGCGTTAAAAAAAAGTTGTAATTTTTTATTTCAATTTTAATAGATTGCGAACACGATGAAGTGAAGCATATCGCTTGACTGTTGCGCAAAGTTTCCGTTTGCGCTTAAACATTGACTCTAGTTTATTGTTTACCCATGGGTAACGCGTTGGTCTCTTGAGATCTTTACGGGGTATCAAAGAAAACAAATGGCTAAGGATATCTTTAAGAAAATTCCAAGCCGCGTCAGGTGATCCTTCTTGGACCACAGCGAGATATGTTGGATACCATTGCAGCAAATGATCTTTCAGCATTTGCCAGTCAGCTCGCGAGTAATCAATGACGGAGGAATAACGATATTTCTGGGTTTGGGGGTAAAACCGGCATTAAATAAAATCATTTCATGATCGCCAACTCCGGAGGACAGCTGATAAGATTGCTTCAGAATGAAATTCACAAAACATAAATCCAATATGGAGGATGTACCAGATGGGAGAATGTAGGTGGGATGGTGAATTAATTGGTTAAATCCCAGGGAAACCAACATATCCAGGAGAAGCATCTCTTTTCGGGGAGCACCAAGATTCGACGGAGAGTGGACAGCCCAGTTCACATGCGGGCAGTTGAAATCTCCCAGCAGAGAGATATCATTGCGGGATCCATTAGACCTACCTTGGAGACCAGCCCAGATAAGATCCCGAAGTGAGTGAATACTGTCCTCGGTAAAAGCAGGCGGAAGATAAGCACAGATGAATGTGACAGATTGACCAGCAATGTTAACCACACTTCCAACGCACTCAACTTCTTCATTTCGTGGTGGGCAAAAATCTTCAAGATTGACGCTTACTGCTGAGCTAATGAGCGTATTTTTTACGGCGATAAGAACACCACCGCCTTTTTTCTGTGTGCGATCACGACGATAAATGGTAAAGTTTGTGGGCAATATTTCACTATCATTTACCATTGGGGTTAGCCAGGTTTCTGTCAGACAGACAATGTCCACGGAGTTGGCGATCACGTAACTCAAAAGCTCAGCTCTCTTAACCAAAGAAGTAATGGATCGGCAATTACACAGCAAAAAAGAGAAATTGGAATGTGTTGACAACTTAAAATGGTCCCCTTGGTTTGGAAAGGATGGGAATGGTTGAGAAAAGACTGCATGGTCGCGGATTGAATCTTGGGAAGACTCTGCGGCAGTTAGCTGCCTGGGAAGACCGGAATGCAAGCTACCAGAATGCCCAGAGATGCCTAAATCATGGTGAATAGGCTGCAATTTCAGAGCAGTGGCAAAAGAAGGGAGCAGAGAGGCAGATGACCCACCCCCGGAACGCAGTCCTAGAGACAGAGGTGAAGGGAAAACTTTCAGTGCCAGAAGAACCATGCGGATAACCAGAGAGGAATTGAAATAGAGTAAAGCAACTTGCAATTGGCATGGAATCGGTCTGTTGGATGCATCAAATTTTGATGAAAGCAAAAAAAGATATGTCAGCATTTTTGAGAGATTCGGGGCGGTTCTGAGCACAGTAGCAAAAAATTTACTGGCAACAAGGTAGAGATGGTGCGATGGCAAATATGAATTGGCGTGTAGAATAGTTGCAACAATAAGATTTAAGACAAAACCAAGGATAAAATTCATTTTGATAAGAAACACTGTGTCTTGACCCTGAGCAAGTGGACAGAGGTCAAAAAGAACAAGGGGATTGGGACAATTTTTGAAGCACTTTGAAGGAAGGATAGACACAGTGGTGGCTATCGAGAAAGTGTGAAAGCAACAAAAGTGCAGATTGGGAAAGTTTAGGTCCTGACGCACATACTGACTCAAATCCCTATTTGAATCCAACTCTGAATTCTTGACCAGACTCGAGCTCAGATTTTTAACCGAAGCAGAACCCGTTGAATTACGAGTCGGATCCAAATCCGTGCCCAAAAAGATTGATTCACTGCCGGCAAGAATGAAATGACGAGAGGGAGGCCTCTTGGTTTGACAAACGGGATAGCCTGTGCTCGTCTGACAGAAACTGCGAGCTTTGCAAGTGGGCGGGCTGTTGGAAGTAAAAAGTGGGTTGCAGCCGTTTGTGTTGAATGGCAAGCGGGTGAGGCGGCATGTATATTGGCCTGCGAATGGATAGCCGATGAAAACTGGCTGCCTTTTAGCAATATTGTCAGCAATCAGCAGTGCAATCAACAGTCAAGCGATAAACGGCCTGTTTTGGATTGTGGTCTTTGAAAGAAATTGACTCAGCAGGGTGCTAAAAAAGTTTCCAACATGAATACTCGACAACTTATCTGCACATAAAGTCCAATCCATTTTGCAATTGATGAACTCTGCGATGACTGAAGTGAATTCGACCGCCCCTTGACCACTGAGATGAATTTGGTCCCTTGATAGCCAGCCCTGCTTGTAGTGCCAGTTTGCATCAACAAAATGTGATCCGTCGGCTGAGCACATGTCCTCAAGTCGGCGGTTGAGATCGTACACGACATCGTCCGGGACATCACCACGCCGGAGCACACCCGAGAAGCCGATGGCAGCGTGCGGCACCTTCGAGCGGATGGTGCGAGACAGCAAGGCAAAGTTGGCCAGAATGGCCCGTAGACTTCTGCCTTGTGAGAGGTCGTTTGATCCGATGTGGAGAACCACCCTTTCAACGCAAGGATTGAGGCATGCAGAGCGATTGAAGAAGGAAATGATATCAGTGGTGGTTGCTCCGGAAAAGGAAAGAACGAGGCTATCACGGCACTTTCCATTTTTCAGTCGACGAACAATTGAATCGCCAACAATTAACTTTGTGGCGTTCAATGGCCCACTGTAAACTGGAGATCTGAACGGGACAAACGATTCTGGCAGGTTTATGTCAGCCGCGGGATCGGATTGTTTGCTACAGTTTTTGAAGATTCTGAGTTGTGAAGATTTTGAGTTGGGGCCTGATGAGTGCTGTGAGGCACGGATTCACAGTTTATGGACGGCAAAAGTTCGTCTGGATTCGAGACTGCACCAAGTGTCGAAGAAGCACCACAATGAGAGTTAGAGTCCAGATGATTGACAATGGGCTCAGGATTGCCTTTCTGCACGTTGCCTGAGTGTGAACAACCAGGTCATCTTGGGGGTGTTTTTTGCACCCTGTCGATATATGCCCCCAGCGGCTGTCTTGCTCCCCCTCTGGTGTTTGTTTTTGACCAAAGAGGTAGATTAGGCCTCCTGAACACGAATATAGCACCCAAAATGAACCCCACATTTCATAATTTGTTCAGTTTCTGGAGGCTCAGCCCTAGAAGTAGAACCCCGCTGGGGCTTCCCCCAGATATCCCTAGACCCTATAGGTCGGTGTCCAGCTCCATCTCCGAAAATTACCCCTGCGAAAACTTCAAATGATGCCCCTGTGAACAACAAATGCGGACGAAAATATCGGCGGTAAAACATTGTTATGCGTTTTGTGCAATCAGTGCTCTTCTGACGCAGCTATGAAAGGACTTTCGGCACATGCTTGACTTTACTTCAAGGCTTTGCATGGACGTGCCTTTTCTGATTCAAACGACACCAAAAATTCAAAAATCCGATGGGTGGTTTCCTTTCAGCGATCACATTTCTTGGGCAAGCAACGCGGATTCCTGTTGATCTTCGTGGCACATTTTTTTTCCAATCCACTTCCGCAGGCGCGCCTCCGATTGGCTGTTGGGAATTCCAGCCAATTTCAACATCCAAATTTCAAAACCTACCTTAACCAAACCTAACCTGACCTAACCTAACCTAACCTGACCTAACCTAACCCCATTGTGACCCTGAAAGACTTGCGAAGCGGTGGCAAACATGCCAAATGGCAAAAAGCGGTGGCAATGCAAAAATTCCTAAATTGATGACGTCGCAATTTGAGACGACGTGATTGGCTGTTGCAAGCTCCTGGTCCGCGGAAGTGGATTGGAAAAAAAATTATGCATCTTCGTGGCGTTGCGGCAGCTCGCGAGAACTAAAATGGCGGCAGCTGCAAAAGTTGTCGCAACTGTTTTATGTATCGCCACATGCCAAAAAAGAGTATAACTTCTCCGTGATCCAGAGGAAGACTGAGGAGATTGTCTTTTTTGCACAGAACCATTGGAAACAAGAATGTGGATCCAACTCGACACGAAAATTGCAAAAAAAAAAAACAAAAAATATAATTCCGTCCTTTTCATGTGACCAAGGACGACATGCATGTGCATGGATCATGGGTTTCGTTGATACAAATCAAGCAGAATCTCCTTGCTTTATTGCAGAACATAAAACTTTGTTTGCGTCGTGGCAGGTGCCGATCAAAAATGCTGCCGTGCGTTGCCCGGCAGGTATCCCGGCTGAAATTTTGGAACGCTGTTCCATTTTTCAAACCCGGTCGGGTTGCCGCCGTACAACTCGTACGGCAGTCGCCGTACGCAGAGTAAACCCACAGAGGGTTTACTCTGCGGAGTGTTTTCCACTCTCGTCTGTGGCCGCCTTTACAGCGAGGAAGCAAGGACAGGAAAAACGGCCGCCGATGAAGTGTGCCACGGCAGAGAGCATTCGGTGACTTTTCGGAACAATTATTGGCACTGACAACAAATTTGAATCAGAAGCATAAAGGGTCAGAGAAAAAATCCTCTTTTATTCGGGAAAAACACGGTGAGACTCCACAGCGCAAATTATGAACCTAATGCTGTCCTTTACTCGGCGACATATTCGTCCAAGAAAAGCTGTCCTACATGCACAACAGATGCAAAAAACTGTTTTGGTGACGTTAAATACCGATCACGTGAAGCCCAAATTGGCTTGTTATGCCCAGAAAAACTGGATAATAACAATATCTTGAACTCGCAAACAAAGATCGAAACACAAAATT
>JASGXE010012744.1:0-14316 GCA_030068105.1 Sinentomon sp. SZTP_YWyxl
TGGTTATGGAAAAATAACGTTCCGGTTCCAGAACACACTGACGAGTGAGATTTGAGAAGGTTCGAGCATGGTTGGCCATCCGTGAGTTCAAACTCTGAAAACAAATCGTTAAAAAACAACAAGCCATTGGGTTAAAAAAACACATCTGACGCAGCGATCTCTCTCAATGAGCTCTGATTTAGCTTCCCCCGGTCGAGTCTCGACTTGCTCTCGAAATAATTGTTGAACTTCTTCAATAATTATGTTTATGCCTTTTCGACTTCCAAAGCAGAAATCAACCTAGACAAGACTCCTTGAAAAATGTGTAGTCTCCTTCCTGTACGATAGTTCGAATCAGGAAAGCTCGAAAACGGAAAAGTTCGATTTTGTATTTGTTTTGATGCAGCAATCGCTAAAATGGAAAACTCCCCGCTCATTTGATAATTATTCTGCATGAGCAAATGCCTTTCCGTGAGGCTCGTGCCGTTGAGGCCGAACTGTTGTGTGAATTTTCAAAAGCGGATGATTTGGCAAAGGTTTGCTGTGTTTGGTGGAAACATGCCAAACTTCGTTTCATCGCAAGAGGAAAGCACGAAGTGCGAAGGACTTGCTTGTTCTGCAGCCGGGTACAAAAAAGAAAAATGCGGGACAACATTCGATGATTTTTGTGCCTCAAAGCAAAGTTCGCGTGAACGAAATATGCTTTAATTTAAAAATTTTGAAATCACAATTTCAGTAATAAAAAGACGTTTATGCATTTTCCGCTTGGAATTTGCTTGTTAAATTTTTTCACTCTCCACCCCCTAAAAAGCCATCATCCTAATATCCATGGAACTCTTCAACAGATATCCCATTACGCAACGCCGCGGCAGGCTGTCAACTGACATCGACTGAAATGATTCTCAACCCCACCCGCATAAAGTTCATATGTCAATAGTGTTTGTTGGTTTTGGTTTTGAATTTTTGCTCCAAATTTCACCGAGTTGGAAAAAATATGAACTTCGGATTCAAGTTCATCAACGTCTCATCAATTTCTCATCAAATGTTCATCAAATTCTTATCGAAGTCTCATCAAAGACTTGCCAAAGTCTCATGCATCTAAAAAGTTGATGAAAGTTGAGTAAACTCTCAACTTTTTTCTGTCAAACTCTCATCAACGTTTCTTCATTGAGGTAACGGTTCGTGCTTTCTGGACTGGGACCTTCGAATTCAAAAACCAGATGATTCGAACCCTCGGGATTCTAACAATCCGAATTCCAGGTGCATGAACTACCATGGCACTGCAAAAACAGGATATACACCTGTGATTCTGAATTCGAATCAACCGGATTCGAGCTTGTGTGAATCCTCGAAATGAGCTTCTCGTTGTTCCGCTCTGCACATCATGCCCTGACGTGATCATGACAGCCATCTTTGAATAGATAGGAGTAAGTTTGAAGAGTTATGTGAGATGCGTCAGAAATGTCGGTTTCTTTGTGTGTTTGTCACGCTTGCCTGACACACTCGCATATGTCTTTTTGCTCGAGAAACATTTCTGAAACATTGAAACCCTCCACAGGGCTTTCGCTGCAGCACGATTCGAATTTTCTCAAATCATTCTCAACACCGTACATGCATTCTGCTGAGCGATGGACAAACAAAAAAAGGTTTACGAACGACGTTTTTGAAGGTGGCCTCCCTCTAATCTATGGAGCCCCGAGTTTTCCATGAAATCCTTAGTGGTTTTGGGCACACAGGCCCACTCGTTGTTCCGTTTTTGACGTTTATGCAAAGCGTCCCTAAAAATAAAAACGTGTGTGAAGTTGGCCTTCCTCTAAAGCCGCCACAAATTTGATACAACATGCTCATGAGTTCAGTAGTCCCATGACACTGTTGGCGCACACTATAAGTGTGAAAAAACTATATGCGAAAGTGTGTAAACGTACGAAGTGCTAGCATAGAGAAAAGCGCGCATTGTTGTGTTGAGTAAGACCTGGTTCGGGCCCGATATGGTTGATACAGACATTTTCACACCTTTCGACAAGACAGGTCTGGACCCGCAAGCGGGGGAGGCGTGATGGTCGCTGTTGGTAGCGAACCCCCATCCCCATGGGTCTCACCAAGGGCTCTCCCGTTTGGAACCCCGCTGAGGCTGGGCCCACATTTGGCGGAATATTGTACCCCAGTACAAAAAAAAGCAGAAAAGTTGGGCGTTAGAGAGAAGTGCGTTGCATGCGCGCAGTAAACATGTTTGTCGCGCATTTGTCGGGCATTTGTCGCGCATTTGTCGGGCATTTGTCGGGCATTTGCAATTTGGAGCAGTTCGGGCAAGTTGCAATTTTGTGCTACTCTTGCAACAAAAACGTTAAGCAGTTCAGAGATTTGTAGGTGCTTTTTTCGTAACATTTTGTGCTGCTTTCAGGTCCGGATTGTTTGCATTTGGCACGATGCTTGATAAGTGTAGGCCCTATACGTTTGAAATGTAGTAGACTTTTAGGCAAATTTGCGATGCCATCCAAAAGCGAAATTGAACATTTTGATCTTCGTGCAAAAGTAATAGGTACTTAAAAGTGACACCCTAATGGGTCCCCAACTGTAGTCGGCAAAGATAAAGATTCCATCGGGGGCGCGAGTCTCTTGCACGAATAAGATATTCCTTTTCAATACAGGTTTATTTTTTGTTTATTTATTTATTTATTTATTTATTTATTTATTTATTTATTTATTTATTTATTCGCATATTTCAAAAAATCTCAACATTAAAGTTGAAAAAGATTAAAATATTTAGGACAACGGGAAAACAAGAACAAAGTGCAATTCCACAGGTCTTTTGGCTGCATCACATTGACATGAATACCCCGCAGGGAACTACTATGCAGACATGCAAAGAATGGAGATGAAGAAGGGAGGTTATTTCATTATCGAACCGTGTACGAGGAAAAAATCCGTTAAAATGCCTTTTTTAATTTCACGATGTGATATTCAATGAAGTGACCTTTGTCAGTGCGACGTTGTTCGATGATTGTTCACAGTGTTTACTCCTCAGATTAAGGTGCCCATCATATAAAAGGCTGCCCATCAGCATTTCTCTCCAAGCTTGTACTTGTCTTTCCCATGCATGGCACTTAAACTGTTGCCTATTCAAAAAGATCTCCTTGGTTTAACCCTCTTTCCCTTTCACACAGACAGATGAAAACAATTATTAATCTTTCAAGCGTCGACTTCTGTTTCGTTCATTTCAACGGCACTCTTTTCGACAGCATCACACACATCCGTCTGTCTCTCTTTCCATCATGCTGGAATTTGATCCAAACCTGTCACAGTTTGTCGATAGCTATTCGAAAGGCACGGGGTGCTCCATTTAAAGTTCCGAAAATCATGCAGAAGGGTATTTCAATATGGTGTATATTTGGCCTTTGTTTTCGGCCTAGTCAGCCAAGGAACACAATCCCATATGTGGCTGGCTCTTTGTTTGGTCCAAACAGGTGCCGCAAGTTGATGAGTGCACGCCATGAAACGCCTCCAGGTTCACTTCTCAGCATAGCATCACGAGAACACACATCCATAGGACATCTGAAAACATCCCGATGAAGCGCATGTTTCAAGATCCTTTTGTCAAATTTCAACTTTTCTATTATTTTTTTCTACATATGAGAAGCCCTCAGCCAGCATCAAATAAATCGATTCAATTCAAATTTATGAATATTTAAAGTTCTTGAATCGCAAAATCGAATCTCAAAAAAAGATCGAATCGCACAATTTCCGAGAAAAACGACCGTATTCCCCATTGCAACTCACCCTCAGATTCAAGTCGCAATAGCCTACTCAAGTGTTTTGCATGGAAATGAAAGTTTCACAACACAAATCTATCCATTGAATTGGATATTGCGTTGAACCTGAGGTTGAGTTGCAATAGGGAATACGGTCGAAGATCGCCGCTAAATTGATCTGTCAGTGAAAACTTTGTTACCCAAAGACGTGAAACCATCTTTGCCAGGCGAAGTCGGACGCTTTGTAGCAATTTGTGGGCACATTGCAGGCGCGACCAGATCGTCAAACGGACAGATTGTCGCTCGGACAAATCGCCACAAGCGGAGAGGTCATCGGAAGAGCACATCGCAGCAAGCGGACAGATTGTTCCACGGACAAATCGTCGCAGCGGCCACATTGTCCAGGTGGACAGTTCGTCGCAAGCGGACATATTGAACGGGAAACAATATTATGTTTCTTTTTTCTGCATGCGGGATGTCAGTCTGGGAAGGTGTATAGGCCCTAAAATGGTTCAGTTTCAGAAATAAACCATGAAATAATTAATATTAGCCTTGTTTGGAATGGTGTCGAAATGCCATAATAACTTTCATAGTAAAAAATGAAC
Source organism: Sinentomon sp. SZTP_YWyxl (assembly GCA_030068105.1). NCBI lineage: Eukaryota > Metazoa > Arthropoda > Protura > Sinentomata > Sinentomidae > Sinentomon > Sinentomon sp. SZTP_YWyxl. The sequence goes on from JASGXE010012744.1 coordinate 4,334, forward strand.
AATCTTTGCGCTTATCACTACTGGTACACTCGCTAACCACCTTACTCCCCACCTTCACTCACTTCTCTGCTCTCATATTCGACTAAAACCAAGCAAAAATAACAACAAAAAAAGAACTAAATAAACCCGCACGAAACCTAACCGATAAGTTTCACAAGTGTCTGTCAAATGCTTTTCTCCGTCCACCATCACCGAGCTATGACTTCCGTGTCATTTCTCACAATACAAACCCCATCAGCTGGCCAAAAGAGCCTCTCAAACGTGTAACCAAGCCCCACGCCCTAGCGAAGCCGTTCTTCTGGCGATAATAGTTATGCAATTGGCGCCAGAAATGAAATTCCTGCTGCAAGATGCTCTTTTCTGTCGCTTGGTTGACTGATTTGATTGAAGTTGAAGTCTCTACGTCACGGCAGGAGCTCTCTTCTTGGAAGTTCCGACGTCGTGTGCCCCCTTACCCGGATCTTGCGGGGGTTGTCAGCTATTTCGTTGTTGGGTGAATGCCCAAAGCAAATGCAAAAGCCGTGCAATGCTGCGAATGGGCTCCAGTTAATTACCGTATGTAAACTCAGATTGGTGTGCTGTCAATCTCGGTGATAATGAGCGACACTGAAAACACAAAGCTGAAACAACTGAAGATTCGTATAAATGGTTCGGAATAGCTTGAATATTTGGCGCCGTCTTTTGACGGCTCTTCTTTGTTTAATGTTTTTGAGCCATCATTCCCTTGACATGGCAATGTAAAATGGCAGCGGAATTAATGAAGTTGAGACTGTTGAGATTTTAGCAACTGCGCTGCAGAAATTAAAGATCATCTTTTACAACCGAGGTCAAAATCTGACACATCTAGAAAATTTTGATGAAATCTGTATCGATTTAATTTCTTTCGACTCCATAAGAATAAAAAAGGAATAAAACAGTTTCAGAGACAACAGTTAAATGGGAACAACACATGCATGGGTACAGTAATTCCGCCGCCACTATTCACTTACGCATATGCTTACCCATAAGTGTTGCCTCCGTTATTGGAGCAGAAACAAATGTGCCAAACTGCAACAAAAGTAAAAAACGGGAACTTTTATTTCTGTTTTTTCAATTCGAGTTCTCGAAACGGCATCATAACATTTCAAATCTTCCATAAATTTTAGTACAAGAAGACAGTGGCGGATCGAGCCTTTCGCCAAGGGGAGGGGCGCCTGGAGTTTTGAGGCCGGAGGGTTCGAGGGGAGAGGTGCGAGAGCTCCAAGCGGGGGTCCAGGGGCAGTGCCCCGGCAAGGGGTTAACGGGACGGAGAACCCAAAAAATGGAGCGTTTTGACAATATCGCATCCTCCAAAATTTTTTGAAAATCAGGAGTTCGCATGTTAAATCAGGAGTTCGCATCGCAAGAGAAGTGCGCAGCGCAGGGCTGCGTAACTTCAACTGGCCGAGAACTTCACAATATCGAGCATGCTGAACTTCATGCTTTGTTTTTGCCCCAGAGGCGGAAAACAGGCAGATGCGGACATCAACTGTGGGAGCAACCTATGGGCTTCATGCTTTGCTTTGCTTTGGTCAGCCGGAAGGATGACGGGCTTTACTAGTTGTATTTAATTGTAATCTAATTGACTGTAAATAAAAACGTTGATTACGTGCTGTTGAGTGCTGTTCTTCAGTCGAAAGAATACAAATGGACAAAATATGAAGAGCACCTCCCAAGGAACGTTAAACAGTAGCGTTTTGCAGTGACCACTGTGGATGCTGTAGCAGATTCAAAAATCGAGAGCTGCAGGTGTCGGTAGAACCAACGAAACAATGGACAAACCTGAAGCTCCTCGACCAACCTAGGACGAGCGAACACCTGCGACCTCAATCCTGCAGGGCCACGAAGCAAAAGTAAAGAATAGTTTAGCGACAGAAAATGTACTGCATGTGTTTTCCCATTTAACTGTTGCCTCCGAAACGTTTTTTCTTTCTTTTTACTCCAATGCAGGCGGTATAAATTAAAGTGCCAGATTTCAACAGAGGTTTCTGGAAATGTCAGATTATGATCTCCGGTTGAAAATAGGATCTTTAATTTCTGCCGCATGGAGTTTTTTCCGGAATCTGGACAGTCACAATTTATCTGGGTCTCGTCATTCTGTAAACTCCGAACCTCGTGGTGCAGTGGTTAGCGCATTCGACTCCAACCCAGGTGGACCGAGTTCGATTCCCCGTCGGGGTACGAAATTTACTGTGGCACAAATGGTGCATCCTCCCTCGGCGAGGCACAGTAAATGAGGTCGGAAAGAGAGACTTAGTGGCCAGTCTCTTATTTAGTCCTTCGGATGGGACTTTAAGAAGGAGGTCCCGTGTGCAGTATCACACTGCGCACGTTAAAGAACACCAAGCTCCAAGTCCGAGACAGTGGCTTGGCAGGTTACACAACAGAGAAGCCACATCTCACAAGTCACACATCACTGCTCTGCAGAGCATGACTCTCTCCGGGAAAACCTGCGGGTTGGCGTGTATACGCCGTAAAACTGGTCCGAGTCGTTTCAGTTGAATGCAGAGCAGAATTGGGCTACGATTATGGGGCATAGTTCTCCTTGCGAGCCCAAGGTGTGTGCAACAAGGTAAAAGGTCGGACCACCAGCCGAATGGCTATCAGTCCATATGACTCCACGATGATGAAACTATCGAGAAGACGAACGGAACCCGAACAAAAACAGCTGTCCTGAACGAAATTCGCTATGAGCTCCAGGAAATTCCGCAGTTCATAGCTGGTGTGATGCGATGGAGGTTTGACATGGTTGGAGATCAAAATAGCTGGAGTGATGCGATTGGAGGTTTGACATGGTTGGAGATCTAAACATATCACAGCTGCTGTGAATTGCGAAATTTTTGTTCAAAAGTTTTAAAAATTGGCCTGCTTCACATTTAGGAACTTAAGATTCTCTAAGACTCCAAGCTGGAGGACTAAAAGTCGCTTATTCTTCTAGTACCTAATTGAGTACGCGTGAGTGGTTTGAGACTGCGTCAGCATGACTGATATATCTTCAGAATAAAAATGATCCAAAGAAGGGCTGCCCGATGTAATTAATGGTAATTTTTCACATGACGTGATGCTTATCTAATCTTGGACTGGATCCTGGAACAGTCTATAACTGCGGATGTAATGTTCAATGTTCAATTTCAATATTCTGTATGTAACACTCATATGACGTGAGTATTTCAGAATATTGATGCTCAATCTTGGACTGGACTCCTTGTCGTCCAGGCGTATGGGGAGCGAAGGTGCCAAATTTTCTCTGACATCTTCCATATTCCTCAAATCTCACCATACCGATGTTCTCAATCCAATCCAAGGCGGACAGACAATGGCCTCTCGTTCTCCCCCTATGCGGATTTTTATCCTTTTTAATTCTTCCCCAGGACAATAAGAGACTGGAATAGACAAACTTCTTCGCCCCCTCTGCTGTCTAACACAGCAGCCTTACTCGGCGTCGCACCTCGACATTAGTGTGTTGTAAAGTTTTTCAACAATTTCTTTCCACGTACAATAAGAGTGTGGAATGCACTTGCTCCTAGCCACTCTCTCATTACCAGTTATCTATACAGAGAGTTATAGCTTAGCATCAAACAATTCTATCCGGACATTGCTCCCCATGCCATGGTGTGTCCCGAGTTACCCCGCTTCAATCCGTTCAGCTCTCCATCTGCATTGCCCTTTGCTGGTTTTGCCCTTTGCTATTTCATTGTTGTTTTCGTGTGTGTCGTTTCATTAATTTTTTTTATACATCTGACGCTTCACTGTGTTGTGAACAGTTCAATAAAATTAAAAATTTAAAATAAAAAAATAAAATAAAGTCGAACTTATTTCTCCCATTGCTGATTGCAATTTCGTTTTGTTAGCATTCTGACTCAGAACCTTGTCCGTCAACCTGCCACCAATACACTTTGCGGCAGTTTTTCAATTAACAATCATTCTCATCATAATTTTGAGCCAGTCAGATATATTTTTCCGCATGTCTTGGAAAGCTAAGGAATCAATCTTTTTCTGTTTCGCATTTCGCACAACAGCGTGATTTTTTTGGAGCACACGAAATACTCAAGCACCCTGTGAGCAAAGGCTTGGCTCATGTTTCAGTTTACACTTGGCGCAAAAAATAACTTCGGTGAGGTACTGCATTTCTCGAGTCCGATGAACCATTCTCAAACAACAGAACTCGCACGAGCAAAAAACATCATGTGCTCAAGTGACTGACTTTGATATGATTAATTTAGAATGGTCTCTTGTTCAGTTTTTTCTGTCTCTCTCTCTCTCCTCATTCAGACCGTCACAAAAAAGGCGTTCGCCTTTGAAAGTATAGTGGCGCAGCCCACTTTTTTCTCCATTGTTTTGTTTGTTTTCCTTTGATCAAAGATCTCCAAAATCACAGGATCCCACCTCCCCTCCGCATATTCCAGCAGACAAAAGGAACTGGCTTGAAGCTGGCCGGGAAAAGAGCAGCGCAGCGCCTCATTTTGGCTCATGATCTTTTTAACGGACCACGCAACGTGTGGCCTAAATTTGTTACAGTTGAGCGAATCAATCATCGAGGCATAATCAGCGTTCAACCTGGATGCGAGCGAAGGTCTTCTTTTGGGTTGACCAGCACGCCGAGAGACGCTGGCGAGCGTGACGTTCAGGGGCAAGAGGTAAGAAGTAGATGGAGATACACTTCCAGGATGGACCTCCTGTTGATCAAAGTGAAGCATTTACGAATTTGCTGCAAAGGCAGTGATGCGGAAAAAGTTTGGACCCGTAAATTTCGTATCCGTTAATTCGAACACGTGAAGTAGAAAATAGGAAAACAAATATACAAATCAGTAAATTTCGAACATTTCAGTCATTTGACGCGGATCATTTTCATGACTCGTAGGAAATATCTTGCCTACTACTATGAGACACTATGGCGGCGGAATTAATGTACTCGGGTGATGGTTTGACTATAACATGCCTCACAAAAAGAGAAAGCTGCCAGTAAATATTATTTCTGCAAAAGCCCTTGCAAAACTCAATGAATTTAACTGTAGATACATGTTTTCTGCACTTCCTTTTTTAAAACGAATCGCGAGGTGAGAGAGATTGACAAACTTACTTTGTAACTTGCACGACAGTTTTGGTGAATGTATTTTAATTGCGGTCTTAGCATAGAAGTCCTTCAGCGTGGATGAAATTACAAAGGTCCGACCAATTTAGAGCCATCTAATGTATACAACTCTCACCATTCAAGTGTTTAGAAATTGAAGAACTGGCTGGCCAGAGATTTTGTTGCATTCTTTCGAACTTCTAGAGATGTTTTTTAAAATTTGCCTTTTGTCTTTTTTAGTTTACTGGATTGAATTCAGTTTTGTGAAAATGGTTTTGCATCGTGTTTTCTATTTTGTGTTTCGCATTCCTTATTCCTTTGCAAGGAAATTCAACTGGGATGTAAATTTCTCAGTTCAAATTACTCAATTCAATTAATCACTTCAATTAAGTTCAATTAATCATTAGTCTTCTACTTGGGGGGGGGTTCATTATTAACTCGGGCCACATATTTTAAACGATCCATATTCACTGTAAAAATTTCATGGCAAACTTGCCACCAAAAGTGGCAAATACATCCTCACCAAGCTGGTGACAATTTCCTCGAAATTTTGGTCGCAATAGTGTCACCAAATTGTGGCGAATTCCAAAGAATCATACCACCAGGCTTTGGTGATAGTTTTCCAGTCCGACCACTTATTTGCCACTTTCTGGTGTCAAAACCTACCACCAAAAATATGAGGAAATTGTCACCGCAGTTGGTGAGGATGTTTTTGCCACTTTTGGAGGCAAGTTTGCCGCCAAGTCTGTCCTCTGTACAAATTTCGAACTCGTCAAGTAATCTGAATCCGAATTTCGCACACCAAACTGTTGAATGCACGTATAACTGAGGAAGATGCGAGTTGATAATTGCACAGACTTTCGAAATATCGTGTGCTAAATTAAACCACGGGGATAAGAGCTCGATCATAATTGGTTGTATGGTTCAATTTATAACCTAAAGGGGTAAAAGCTCAGGGGGGCAAACTTTGCTATTGTCTGCTGTGTCCAAAAATTACAAGGCAAATAATACGTATCGCTACACTGATAGAAGGGTTTTTTCAATAACTTTTTATACAAAAAAAACACTGCATGTATTTTTCTCATTTTCTCAGTCCGGAATCAGGATATCAATTAATACCTGTCGAATTTTAGAAGAAAGATGCATTAGGGAACTGCGCATCAGGGGGCGCAATGCGCTCTGATGTACCGTGGGACGATGGCACTTTGCTCAAATGTTTTTTTGAGACGTCAGAAAATGTGGATGTTTTTTCGATGCGATAGGAAGCGAGTGATGTTTGTCCATCAGAACTCAGACCAGCATCAGAAAAGCGAATGAATCCTATACATACACTTTCGATCTAATGCGCAAAGAAGAAAAAAGGAAAAGGCAAGCCAGCAGATGCTCAAAAGACTGACAGAACTTTTGTCAAAAACTACAGGCTGGACTGCAGATGACGTCTCGACCCGCCTCTTCCTCTGGAAAGCATTTTCAGTGTGTGATTGATCCAAGGATATTACTTTTTCCTTCATCCGTGTCGGGATAGATTTTAGACGACAAGATAACGTTTTTTACGGTGACCAACTGGCATCAGTCAAGGACAGATCAAAACTCTCTGTCTGAAATCAAAGAAAATCCACGATGAATGGCCGATTTGTCTGACTGTAAAGTGAACAAAGAATTGATGGCTGCCTTCTTACCTTCTAACCTTCTTCCTTTATAGTTTACTCCAGTATACCGCAGCATATAAGCACATTAGTTACATCGTGGGTGGTCTGTTATTTTTTGCCACTTTGAGTGGCGGATTTGCCACCGAATTGTTAGCAATGTAACTTGTCGTTGTCTTAAAATTTCTCCAGTATTTTTTCTCTCATTGTCATTGTGTTTGCTCTGCCATGAAAAAAATTCGCCCTTCTATCATTTTTCACAATATTTTTTTTTCTTTTTGGGGAGATTTCGTATTTTGGATTGTTTGATTGATTTCTTTTGTCACATGGTCGGATTATGCCATCAATGAAGTAAAGGACAAAATGTGTCCTATATCTCCCATTGGAAACGGTCACACTTCACTTTTCTGCCAAAAAGTTTAAGATTCAGCTCAAAATAGTCCAACTCTTCACATTATCATTGTACGCCATTTGCACATACACGTCCTAAATTACCCTTGGCAGGAAGCATTAACGGACTCGTACACGACTTAACACTATAAGCTGAACCTAATTCCTACCATTCGTGTCCACGGATACGCACTGACAAACAAAAATGAAGATGCGTGTCTAAAAACTACTCCCGAAATGATGATTGAGGTATATTGCGCTGTGCGTGCGATGATTGACAGCGATTAAGAAAATGCAAAAATCCTGTTTTTTTACTTCAAATAATTGCTGTTGACAAGAGCTTGCCACGACAGAACGCATGTTCTCCATTCGGCTTCCACACTGGGCGATCATACTAAATGCACTGATGCAAGATGGTCCCCTCCACGCCGCAGGCTTCCGCGGAGGGCCTAACGTCTTTTTGCACTTTGCGACACGTCTCGCCCATATCCGAAACTGTGGTCCGAATACACACTTTCTTGATAACTGCTGAGGCCAATATCAAATGCTTTTTCACACAGTTGCACCAATATTTGTGGATAGTTCAGGTATGCTACTCCGTGCAAACAGTATCCAATTATTTGATAGTTGAAAGGATTGGTGCGAATTAACAAATGACATGCAAATGAGGCAATGCGTTTCAAGAACACCTTTATTTTGATGTATGAGTACTGGGTGACTCACCTCATGCTGTGCCATTAGGTACGATTCCGAGATGTATGAGTAGGTACAGGGTGACTCACCTCATGCTTGCCATGACGATTCCGAGATGAAAAGTAACTGGGTGACTCACCTCGTGCTTTGCCATTCCGATTCCGAGATGGATGAGCACTGGCTGGCTCACCTCATGCTATGCCATTCCGATTCCGACATGCATTAACGCCGGGTGGCTCACCTCAAACTGTGTCATTCCGATTCCGAGATGTATGAGTACTGGGTGGCTCACCTCATGCAATGCCATTCCGATTCCGAGATGTAAGAGTACTGGGTGTCTCACCTCAGGCCGATTCAGATTTTGCCTCTTTTTTATGCGATGGGCGCAAAAGATATTGAGCTCCGACTTTATCGGCGTTAACTGCACCCCCGTGTTCCCGCAGGGAAAGGGTCTCCGCACCAGCGGGGGGCGAAGGGTGCCAAGGTGCAAAATCACCTCGAAATATCATTGTGTATCATAAATACTTCGGTAATCGACTGATATGCGGCACTTTTAGGGATAGGCTGGGTTCTATTGGATCAAGTTAGGTCAGATTAAGTTAGGCCGTTGATCGACCCACGAAATCTGGTACAGGCCGCATACTTGTCGATACCCGATATTGGTATCTTCATTATGTGCAATGATTCTATTTTGCCGTGCACAACTTGATTTAGCTGCATGGCTTAAAAAGATGTCATCTGGAAGATTCTTAGATATTTTAGCATGCAGAAAAGTGCTGGGTGTTAGTGCTCTGTTTTTCAATCCACTTAATTTAAAATGTCTAGCGGACTACATTTTCTGTCTCCTTTAAGACACCTATTTGAATTCCAGCGAAAAACATCCAATGAGGGGAGTCTCCGAAAAAAATGCGGCCTGAAATGCCCCATGGCGCTTGTGTGAAGAATCCACTTTTGTCAAAACGCCCGAGCCTTTTCGGCGGGGACCTTTGCTCCGTCGAAACCCATACTGCTGTGGGCTTCCATCCCAGACTCTGCTCCGAGAGGTCGGCATCCACAAATGGGCGACTGCGAGCAGTTGTTTGGATCTCTGGAATAAAATTCCTGAGTAATGCCCAGCATCACAATGAACATGCCCTATGGTCTCAGAATCTGTCGTATTAAAGTCGCAGTCAGATTTAGACAAAAGAAGAACCCCGTCAAATCAATATTTGGATGTGATACTCTTATTTTGTCCACCCTGTCAAATCAAAGACCGCTTCGGGTTGAGAATTTTGTGCGAAGGACAATTTTTGTGTCCATTATAAGCAACGCAACGAAGGCAATTGCTAATAGGTCACGCATCGTGCGGGATGAGTGGGGCATATATGTATACCTAATTTGGATTTTTATGTTCATTTTCCATTTGGTCTCACTCGCATTTCGCATGCGTGGATAGGTCATGCACACGTGATATTAAGCCCATACGAGTAGGTACTGCGGTAAGCACCATGATTTTAGCACCTTGGTGGTTTTTCGCACTGAAATTCTGAAGCCAAATCTTATCGCAACACGCACATGGCAACAATATTCGTTGGTTGAGATACAATCATTCGAGAAAACATCATAGAGCTATCATAGAAATTTAAATTTAAAAAGCATACAGAGGAGGCGACATGTCAGCTTTCTGCAAGGAGCCCCGAAATGATAGCCGAATCGGAAGGTTGAGAGTTCCAGTCACGAATATCGCGCGAAAAAATTGTGATAATCACTGGAAGAGCATGTAGGATGGATAAAGCTTGCACCATTGTCTGTTCTTCTCTGAATGGGCTGTAGCGAAACGCAAGGAGTTTTAATCAAGCAACACGTCTCCGCCAAAACGTTCTATTCGCGCGTTCAGTTAAAACCATTATTAATCCATTGGGATCAACATATCATGTGTCCATGAAAAATTCACAATTCGTAAGTGCTCTGAAGGCCAGTGCTCCAAATCTCAAAAGAATCGGGTTTTCGGGCATAGTCAAACGTGCCGACATACCATGTGACGTAATTTACGACATCAACTCGATTCTGTGGAAGTTCTGCCAGTCCAGATCATTGATGTTCTCGGACATAAACTATGACTTCCGTCGGTCCTGGTTGAAGAGAGACGGCTGCCATCACGGAAATCGGCCTTCAAGAGTTAGCTT
>JASGXE010012745.1:0-13143 GCA_030068105.1 Sinentomon sp. SZTP_YWyxl
TCCTATCCTAACCTACCTTCAACCTAAACCTAACCCATAATAGCCAAAAGTAGATTTTCGTCAGGTACCTACTACTTTCTGCGGAATTTTTAGACCTTCCGAAAATTAGAGGGTATTCAGCGCACCCGAGCAACGCGTCCAGCCTGTGGAAAAAAGAACTATAGGATAAAAAAATCCTGTGGTTAAACTTAGAACATATCATGCCTCGTCCAAAGTCCATCGAGTTAAAAATGATACCTATTCTTGTCAATATGAAGCTTCTGTTGCCTCTGCACTGAAATTGCCCAGTTGTTCTTTAAAATTGCTTCCAGACTCCAGCAAAAACGATTCGTCCGAAATCGGGAGCGCCGATTATTGCTACAATGCATCCAAACAATGGAAGACACCTCCATCGCAGTTGCGTGATGGATTACGTTATTGCCATGCCATCATCAAGAGTCGTCACTTTTGCTTCCGAAGAGATAAATGAAATTCGTCCGTCAGAACAATGGGACGCAGATTCCGCAATTCGGAGACAGCAAAAAACTCCAGGTTCTGTCACTTGCTCTATAATTTGGTCTTGCTTTGATGATCTTCCGATGAACGGTACCATAGCTTTCTGAAAAATGTTTTGTTTTATGCTTGCGATCGCTCGTTTAAGGAGAGAATACACAACTGTTCGTGCCACTGCGAAATGGCAACGATGAACCGAGAGAAGTGCAAATTCACAAAGGGATTTCTTGAGAAGCGGTGATGGGGAAACCTTGTGAGCAAGCGGAAAGAATGGACCTGTTAGGCACAGTCATATTGTCTTCTTTAGCCTGGTCAGAATGGTCCGATTTTTTGCATCATAGACTTTTTCAGATCCTCTGTCCAAAACAGATTGTCAATTGCAACAATGTTTAAAGGAGAATATTGGGCATTGACCATTGCGCATTGTTGCAAGTTTCAATCTGTTTTGGACAGACGATCTGAAAAAGTCTGATGAAAAAATCTGTCCATTCTGACGCAGCGCTTTATGCAGACGGGAGTTTTTATTTATAGTTGATAAAACTCAGGTATGGTATCTTTATGGTTGATAAAACGCACCATTCAATCTGGAAATTGATAAAATGCGACTCTGAAAATGGTTGCATCCAACTGCAACGAGCTGTACCTTCGCACACGTGTGCCACGAAAGGTGATGATCACTTTGTCTGCCGTATTTTTGTTGTCTTTGGTCTGTCTCTCCCCGCCTTTTCCTCCGTTGCGAAAAGCAATAAGCCTTTTCTTTTCGACTGCGCATTGTTGCGCAACAATCGCCGGCGCATTTGCCTCCGCCGTCCTGCACAACTCTTGAATGAAAATCATATATTCTGTGTTAATAATATGGATGATGACAAGAAAATGCTCGCTGTTTTAACCCGACGCATTCGAAGGATCAGCTGATATCATCGCCGGATACACAGCCCACTGGATTAATAACGGTTGCTAAAACTTTTAACGACTAACAGTTCAATAGGTACCAGGCCCCCAAAAACTCTTGCATCTGGTACACTCTAAACACGAAGTTCAGCTTGGAACACCATATTTTAACATGGGTTTAGATGGGAGGTGTTCTTTTAGGAACACACGTTTTGTTTTTGGAACACTTATGGTGTTCCGAAACAACTAATGTGTTCCAAATCTGTGACAGCAATGTCACAGTTGGAACACATTAGGTGTTTCGGAACACTATAAGTGTTCCAAATGGAACACTTATAGCGTTCCAAAAACAAAACGTGTGTTCCTAAAAGAACACCTCCCATTTAAGCCCATGTTAAAATATGGTGTTCCAAGCTGAACTTCGTGTTTAGAGTGTACTCTTATAGCTCATGAGGCGTTATTAAAATAGTTAGGAAAACTGTGAGCGGCAGCCTTTGATATACGCTTGTCGGTATAGGTAGGTATCACGGTATCTATCTCCTTCCTGCCTGGATTTGCTGTCAATTTTTGAGCCATGGAATGTGTAAAATAGAAAAAAAGAAAAAATGAAATTGAGAGAACTGTTTATGCGTCAAATGTGGGTACCTGGTGCGTGAAAAGTTCTGCGGGCGGGAGTTGGAGAGTCTGGCAGTCTAAGACAGGTATGTGAAAATCATGTTGAAACAGCGCTAAAAGATTCTGTTTTTAAATCACAATTTTTTTTTGCTTTCCATCTCCGCAATTGCCAAAAGCTATCAATTTCCACTAAACATAAAATGGTTCGTTGATAATTGCCACGCATAACAGAATAAACAGACTCTCAAAAATGAATTCCATGGAAATTTTCTGTCAGTATATAAAGAAACAGACTCTCAAAAACGTATTCCTGGATATTTTCTGACAGTATAAAGAAACATACTCTCAAAAACGAATTCCTTCGCTCTATCCTTATGGGCGAAGCTTTTCCAATTCGACCTTTCCTCGCTGTTGTGGAAAGCGATCGAAATTGCCATTCGGTATCATTTCTTGCAGTGACACTTTTTCAGCTTAATAGCAACGAGAAATTCATTTGCCAAAAGGACAATATGTCACCCGGTAATTCGAGTTATATAATTTTTCATGGAATAGTTTTACACGCAAACACGGGGTCTGGCAAAAGTCCTCGAACATGGGAGAAATTTTAAATGCCTGGATAAATCATGATTTCAGCAGGGCTATAGGTGCAACCTAACGCCTTTAAGGGGTGTTATGATGTTTTGCGGCTCATGCTGTCATTGATTCGAAATGGCGCCTAGAGTTTTTTATGAACTCCTATATGTTCGAAGACTTTTGGTAGGGATAATACTTATCAATAAGGCAGGACTTGAACGAAAAATCCAAATTCGACGGACCAAACTCTCATAAAAATGTGTTGATCTTTTTAGACATATCTGCATGCCGATGGTCACTTAATTTTTGTTTTTCAATCATGCTGGACCCGGACCTCGCAATAAAAAGGCGTTGCATTGACATCCAAACAATTGTCTTTTGCTATCGGAACATTTTACAAGCCCCATAAAGGTGTTCGATGTATCGTTACGCAAGTATGCTTAAAATCCTTAAATCCCTAAAATCCTTAAAATCCTTAAAATCCTTAAAATCCTTAAAATCCTTAAAATCCTTAAAATCCTTCACCAAGTGACAAGCAAGTTTAAACGGCCATATCAGACCTGCATCCATGGGTGCATATGCCTGCAAATAATTTTGCAAATAAACGGTGATAATTACAGAAAACGCATTGCACTTCAGAAGACCATCCGTTTTAAAAAGACTCAAATATGCTGTGCCACTCACCTGCTGCTGACATGCTGAACACGCTCGACAACACCCTTGCACTTGCAGCACTGGCTCTGATCCATTCCATGCGTGAAGCGACGCATCGCCGATTCGGTTGAAGAAAGGAGTGCATTTTGATGACCAACAACAACAAGGACAGTGGGGACATCAAAAAACATGTCTGTGTGACATTGTCCACCAAACATGTCTTTTTCATATATTCCCTTGGCAGCATGCCATGCTATAATCAAGGGAGAAGTTCGGCATGTCTGTCGAACGCCGCCTCCGTTGGCTCATAATAATGTCAGCCCGCCGTCTCGGTGACATTCCGCCGACTCCAAAAATGAGCAAAAGAGACGGCGGAGGCGGTGGAGGTGGCGGCGGCAGCGGAGGTGGGGGCAGCGGAGGCGGAAGAGGCGGCAGAAGTGGCAGAGGCAGCGGAGGTGGCGGAGGAGGCGAGGTCAGCGGAGGCGGTAGAGGCGGTCTTAACCTCCGCAGAGGGCGCAGCCTCAGCCGATAGTGGAGGTCTTGATTTTTTTTTTAATTTTTATTCCTTTATTTCCAGTTTCTGGAATTCACCATTTTGATTTTTTCCACCATTGTTTTCCACCATTGTTTCCACCTTTTTTCCACCATTCACCATTCACAATTCACATCTTGGAACGGTGACTTTTGTCTTCATGCATCTTTTTTCGTGGCAACATTTTTGAATCATTTCGTGTGAAAACTTTGCCACATCCCTCAAATCCGCAACAGATCTTCAACGAGAATACATTGATTCAATATTTGATTAGATTTATTTGTTTGTTTATTTGTAAAATCGTCACAAAATGGTCTGGTGACACGTCAACAACTAAAAGAAGCGACAAAGGAAAAAGAAGAAATGACGCAGATAAAAGACAACAAAATGACAACTTCATGAAACAAAGGGAGCCAACATATTACGGCAGGGATAAATATGAGGAACTGGGTGGCAGAGAGTTCCAATCTCGGGCGGTCCGCGTGAAAAAGCCATTGAAATGTGGTGAGAAGGAGCAGAAAGGGATATGAACATGGAAGTGATGCTGACTGCGCCTGGGCTTGGAATTAATGAGGGCAAATGCTGAGGGGAGGCTTATTAGGACCTTTGAATTGACGATATCATGAAAAAGCTGCAGTCGTCTATGAAGGCGTCTTGATGATAGAGATGGTAAATTGAGTGTGCACATCATTTCTGTTACCCTACTGGTCCTATCAAAATTTTGCAGAATAATGCGAGATGCGCGGCGTTGGATTCGAACTGAACGATATGGGATACCTGGTACGGATCCCAGACTTCGCATGCGTACTCAAGGATTGGTAATACGAGGGTGCGATATGCTTTGAGGCGAGATTCGCACGACGCATGCTTGAGGGTTCTGCTGATGAAGGCGAGCACACCGCTTGCCTTTCGACAGATTGCGTCGACGTGAGGACCCCAGGAAAAGTCAGGAGAAAAAAGGACACCAAGATAAGTCGCAGAGTCCGCACGAGCAATGCCTCTGCCATCCAGTTGGTAGTGCACATCAGGCAATATTGGATGAGTATATCTGACCCTGGAGAAGTTAATCCAATGAGATTTGGAGGGATTTGGGGTGAGGCCCCATTGGTGGCACCAATCTGTCACTTCATCTAGATCTGCCTGTAACATGGTACAGTCGGTCAGATATTTCAATATTAAATTAAGGCTGAGGCATATAAGTCCTATGTGAAACTAGCGAAACCAGCGAGGTCATTGAAGTCAAGGGGGTTGCATATTCGAAATTTCACTGCATGACTATACCCAAATATGGTCAAAATCTTTGTTTTCTTGTATGAGTTACTCTTTCCCCAAACTCCCAAACAAGAACAACAAAACAAAATTCGAAAAAAAAATGAAAAGGAACAAGTGCCCCGGCCGCTTCTGCCGCCGCCTCCGCATCCGTCGCCTCCGCCGTCTCTTTTGGCCATGTTTTAGAAGCGGCAGTAAATGTAACCGAGGCGCCGGACCAGCATTATGAGGCGTTGGAGGTGGCGGTCGGTAGGTGTTCCGAACTCCTTCCTAAATCGCTTCATTCCATCCAAGTCACCCGATCCTGGTAACAAAGCTCCAAATTGAGTGCATATGCATTTATGATACTCAGTCAATCTCTTCGGAAGTTAAGACAATTAGACCTTCCCTATAGGAATGCGCTACCATACTTTTTTGGTAGACAACATCATACCGTAAGAACCATCATACCGTCATACCATCAAACCATCATACCACCACATCCTTTTGTTAGCATAAAAACGAAAATGACAAAATTTTTCGTATAGCAAGCACCCTCTCTGATGGCACAAGTTTTTTTACTGTTGTACAGTATAGCGAGTGAATTAATGGTACCTTACATGATGTCGCCTTTTACTGATTTTCGTGAAAACCTCGAAACCATTGATAACTAGTTTTTCATCGTTGATTTGATGCATGTTTCCACTTAATAAAATACCATTTTTTGAGGCTGAAACAACCACATTTCGCACAGTTTTCCCTAAATGTTTGAAAGAACGACATGTTTGTAGGGTACCATTAATTCGCTCGCTACTGTACATGCTACATAAGGATTATCTTTTTCAAAGTGTACTTGTCAACTTAGGAGTAGGTAGATAGTTCTCAGGAAGAAAATCTCTGTCAGACGAGCGTGGTAAACCACCTCTTACCGACATACTGGCCAGCCTTCCCCCTTTTCCAACAGTTAAGCCGTGGTTTGGGAAGCTTTTTGTGAGAGTTCCTGTACCTACTTGAAGATGTCGCAATTTCTCTGAAAATTATACGATACGACAATTGATGGATGTGGCATTGCGATGCGTTGCATTACGACCGGGGAAATTCATTTTTCTTGAAACAATTGCCAGTTATTCATTCATAACCTTCTTTCGCAGCAGCTTCGGCCACCTTGCAACACCACACACATCAGCAATACCGGCAGATTCGCGCATACCCACCTCTACCCCTTCCCGGGCGGGCATCGCCAAAACGGGCTGAAAATATATCATCAAGCAATTGTGCAATTATTCAACGTATTCGTCTACGCTTGAGGTGTGTCCCTCGCTGTCCATTTCGCGTAATCCTTTTGTTTAAACCCATGTGCTAATGGCTCAAACGAAATTGTTTCATTTTGATATGCATGCACTGTGCAGCAGTCTGCTTATGAATTCAGAGGTAATTACTAACCGGGGGACATGAGCGGGCCACGGAACCGATTTCGGCAGTTTCAACATGCGTTGCATTGCGAAGTGGATGGCCAACGCTCGGTATTCAGAGGGTCGGTATCCCACGGGATGCTTTTTGGTGGTTGTCGGCGGGGAACCGAATGAGTGAAAAATTGCGATGACTTGTCACTTTCTCTCTTCAGGAGGACAGTTATTCACAGTTATTCATTTATTCTGGCCATTCCTGACCGGTCGTCTCGATGGAAAGCAATGATGAACAGTTCAGAAAGCAGACGAGAAGAATTATATCGGCCTTAAAATTAGCAGTTGGTTCAACATGGCCCTCATTTGAAGCACAGGTGATTGACCGATCGGACTGTTGTGCGACAGACAGCCAAGGGTTTTCGCACAGTTTTGCCAAATTTTTGCACTGGCGATTGCGGGACGGGTAGCCGAAAATATATGGAAGTCGATGGAAGTCCGCTGATGTAAAATCTGTCCAAATGCGGCCTGCGGGTGCGGATCCCATCCTTTCCAAAAATGGGAAAAATTAAAAATGTCTATATGGACGACGTGTTTCCGTACTTGAATAGACGTTTTGTGCTTCAAAGTGTGGACGACTGTCAATGGAGACGTTTGTCCGGTTCGGTGCTCTAACTTGTGGACAAAGGCCAGCATGGAAGTAATCTTTCTGTCGCTCTTAGACACGACCATTCCAGATTCGAACTTTCCGGATTCGAAATCATAAGCTGAATCCATCGAGCGTTCAAGAAGCCGCAACTAAATGCTCCAAGCAGAATGTTTGTCATTTTGAGAAGTGAACCTGCGTTTAAAAGATTAGCCTACTGCGTGTAAAACCCAACGAGATATAGGTACTAAGTGAAACCATCGTTTATTATTTCACTCCTTCATTCAGGAACCACGCACGGTTAAAGATTACCGTGCAGTGGACGACAAGCGCGTCTTCAGCCGCGTCAGAATGGACAGATTTTTGTCGGCTGACTTTTTCAGATCGTCTGTCCGAAACAGATTGTCACTCCCAATAATGTGCAAAGGAGAACATTGGAGCATTTATCATTTCCCATTGTTTAGAGTGACAATCTGTTTTGGACAGACGATCTGAAAAAGTCTGCCGACAAAAATCTGTCCATTCTGACGCGGCTTTCCACTCCTTATAAGCCGCGTCAGAATGGACAGATTTTTGTTGGCAGACTTTTTCAGATCGTCTGTCCAAAACAGTTTGCCACTCCCAATAATATGCAAAGAAGAACATTGGAGCATTTATCATTGCCCATTGTTTTCAGTGACAATCTGTTTTGGACAGACGATCTGAAAAAGTCTGCCGACAAAAATCTGTTCATTCTGACGCGGCTTAACGTCAAATCATTTTCACGCAAAACAAAAAATTCTAATTCACTTTTATCAGGTGTTTCGGTATTATTTATGCATAATGGATGGGAAGGAAAACCGTGAAATATTAAAATAATTCTGTTTCAATCGTTATTGCGCTGTCTCCCTTCTCTTGCTAGTCATTTTACGATGAGAAAAGCCGTGAGTCATTTTAATGTTTTCTATAACTTTAATGATGGTTTCTGAATGCAATGTGAAAAACAATGCAACATGGCATTCATTTTTCGTGGACAACAATGTATTCTTGCTGGGTCCAACTGAATGAAAGCTGTGGATTGATGCAGGTTTATCGAACAGATGGCAGCAGCGTTCGTCACGAGAAGCATTGCTATTTTTTTAATTTATTTACCTATCTATACTGAAACATTATCTCCAACTGAGCCAATTGTGGTTTTTTGCAACTACTGGTGTTTTCATTTCGGAACCGCAACAAAAAATTTGGTTGCGTGGAAAAAATATTTGTATGCATTATCCTGGTCGCAAGTGTGTTCTTCCCTTTAATATGTAATTGTTTATTTGCTGCAAAATTGACCATCTTTGTGCTGTAAATATTGAATGGATGCGACTCCTAAAATGTATAAATTCAATTCAAATGGAGGACATAATTCCACGGCCAAGAGCATAGCTTTTATCTTAAAATCTTTGCATAGCTTTTATCTCAAAATCTTTGCATACTTTGCATGCTTTTCATAGCTTGCATAGCAATAGCTTTGCAAGCTTTGCATAGCGATCTTTCAATAGCTTTTATCTCAAAATCTTTCCCTGCGCGGTCATGCAATTGTGTGCCCCCTTGTAAACGAGTTAACCCAGAAAAATCATATCTTGTTCGTTGTTTACTCCCAGTCCCATGAGAGACACCAAAGATATTGAACACCCCAACTTCTATCAACCAATTCACTTCAGCAAACAAAAGGGAAATCGCAAAATCTCAATTTTTGAGTTTGGAATTTGCTGAAATTGAACGATTATGCACAAAAGATATTGAAAATTTTATATGTCCTAAATTAAATGCGCAACCATGTGAGGGTTGAGGATCTTGCAACACATGGGTATCGAATAATTAGGCTGTTCGATTCTACAAACATCAAGTAAAAACACCATCCAGAGCAAAAGGTCAAGAGATGGGAGATTGTGCGAGAAAATCCCCACTCACTAACCACGGAGCAAGTTGGCAAGTGGTTGGCCAAGCTGCAAAATAGATCAAAATAGGGCCGCGATTTTTCAACAGTTTCAAGTAGAAACTGCATGTTTATTATTTGTGTGTACACTGGCGACGGAATTAATGTAATCAAACATGTAAAAATTACGACTGTTCAGATTTTAGAAAAAACTCCAAGCTGCAGAACTTAAAGATCCTTTTTTACAACCGAGGTCAAAATCTGACAGTTCCAAAAAGCTCTGTTACAATCTGGCATTTCAATTTCTACCGCCTGTAAAAAGAAAGAAAAAGTTTCGGAGGCAACAGTCAAATGGGAAAAACACAGATGTACAGCTCATTCCACTTGAAGATATGAGCTGAAAATGCCTCACACTCTTCCATTTAAATACACAGAAAAACTTTAATTTCTATGCCGAGAAAGAAGTTTTCGACAGAGTTTTCATTGTTGAAAGAATTCTGAATTCACTCTGAGCACACTTGGGAGCATTCTTGCTCATATCTTCAAGTGGAACGTGGAGTATGAATACATAAATTCCGCCGATACTATGCATGCAGAACAAAGGGCCGATTTCTTGAATAAAGTTAAACATTTGAGCCGCAGATTATCTTCAGTTTGTTCCCGCAACGCAGTATCAACAGCATTAGGTATTATTTAAAGCCGTGGATAACTTTTGCAGCGGCATGATGATCTTCTATCGGCGATTAGTAATCATGGTTTGGATTTTGAACAGCGATAATCTTGAGGCCAATTGCTTATTTTTGCTGCACACAGTATTTTCATAAAATCGGCCAAAAGAAATGTGATAGCACCGAAATTCTTGCCAATTTTATTTTCGTTAATTGCAAATCCTGATTTTTTAAAATTACTGATCAAGTTCTGTGAATAATCCTCTTTTCAGATTCTATTCTTATTCGTTGTGGTGGTTTTCGTCGTCGTTTGCGATGCCGGTGAGTTTTCCTGCCAAAAAGCTCGCACTGTCTTTGTCCGTTACACCTTAACCGCTCTTTTCAATCGGTAGGCCTACTGTTCAACGTGTTCTAGATAGCTGAGGGATCTTAACAGCCAGGGTATCTAGTAATATTTTTCAACCCATGCAATACAGCGTGTTGCCACGAATAACAGAAGCAGGTGTGCTGTTGCCGGTAACATTGATGAAATTCCGGTAACATTGTTGCCGGTAACATTGAAAGTAACACACGGGCTTATGAATAGCAGAAACAAAAAGCAGAAAATGTCATGCCGAAAAACTGGGAGACCCTGTTCATCGCAATTTTAGGCAGAGCGACGAGTTGAACTGACTGCCATAGCGCTATGGCATATTACCGGCAGCAGCACACCTGTTTCTGTTATTTGTGGCAACACGCGTATGTGTTTATAATAGGTATAAGAGATTCTATCATTGTGTGAAGCGCAACGTGTACGCTTTGTTGCCAAAAGCCTTTGATATGGATTCCATGCAAAGCTGATCACAAAAAGCTCCCTTCCCTGGCTCTCCCACAAAAACATTTGATGTGATTGCATGATCTTTATTTCTTAATTGCAGATCTCAAAAGTATCGGCTACGGTACACTATTGAGTTTTTAAATATGCATTCAGGTGTACCACATGGCAGTCGTTGATTTTAGCAAATCAGGCATATACCCGCGCGGCTTGGGATTCCTAATAAAAGTCGCGATATCGATGCCTTTGAGATCGCCCAGAGAAGAGCTGGGAGAGCAATGTTTCAAAAATGTGTGAGACAGGAGAGCCTAACGACACTTGAAAGGGATCTTGATCTCTCTCGAGAATCGACTCAAATTCACTTTTTAAACGTAAACATCATTACCGGTACAGACATCATTACCGGTACAGACATCATTACCGGTGCAGACATCATTACCGGTACAGACATTATTACCGGTGCAGACATCATTACCGGTACAGACATCATTCCGGGTACAGACATCATTACCGGTACAGACATCATTCCGGGTACAGATAATGGATTAAGCTTCGTCTGCCTTTTTGCAAAAAAAACAATGCTTTCTCCACTCATGTTTTCTTCCCGAGAACAATCACCGATTGGAATGGCCTTTCTTACTCTTGTGCGCTGTTTTCAAACTGATTGGCTCGCTTGTCTCGACGGACCTCGAGTGCGGAACGCCTTATATGGAGATCTGCTGAGTTTTGCTCTATTTTCATTTTTATTGTTGCCAATTTCATCCGTTTCACGATTTCCATGTTGATAATGCTTTGCGTAATATTTGCGCCCTGCGTTTATTACAATGCTAGTTCAGTTGACCGCTGTTTTTCAAAAAATAATAATAAAAAAATTTAAGCTTCACGAAAATAGGCCGAATCCAAACAAAATAGAGAACAGCGAAATCGTGTTTTTTTTTTTCAAGATCTGCAGATCTTGAAAAAAAGCAATTGGTAAAAATTCACAAAAAAACCAACATATGTCAAGGATTATAACTGCTGGTTTTTTTGGATTTTTTTTTCAGGTTTCATAAAGAAGAAGCTTCTGCTGAAGAAAGCAATAGCGAAGAAGATTTTGTTCTTGAAGAAAGGTTAGTCCTGCGAATAGAGACTCAGCTATCCGTCTGTGCACATGCATACACGTATACATATACCTACACTCCTTATCAAAAGTCTTCGAACATGGGAGTACATTATTAACTCAGGCGCCATTTCGAATAAATGTCAGTATGCGCCGCAAAACACCGTGACACTCGTGTGAGGCGTGAGGTTGCACCAAGGCCTGTTGAAATTATATGGCCCTTGTGTCAACCAGTACTTGTTCGAGGACTTTTAATAAGATTTGTATAGGCCCTACACACGAACACTCATATGTATGTATAGCTAGTTACTTCGAAATTGTCCAGTATTCACGCGTGTTGCACTTTTTTCAGGAGGTATCAATTGTGCCTTTTCTCGCACCTCATGGCAAGCAGAAGGTTGCGATTTTTTTGGCTTTCAAAGTTGTCATTTGATCAACTCATCACGCACTCATTGCGTTTTTTTTCCAGCTAAAAAGTCAAATTTCCTCATTTAGCCTGAAAAATATCCGCAAATATAGCAGACAATTTCGAAGGGAATAGCTGTAATTAAATTATCATTGGGCACAAACCTACCCATCACTATTGGTGTACGTACGAGTCACGAACTGTCCAGTCCGTCATACGGAGCCATTCAGAATAGCAGGGCCATAGGAGAGTTTTTCAGACTTTTGAAAGCACGGCGCAATGTAATTCACCATTTCACATGCGCCGCAAAACACATCACACGAAGGAATGCATTTAACGGCGCTTACTATAGATAGGGAATAACATTGCCCCGTGCTTCAAAAGTCTGCCAAAAATCTCCTATGGCCCGAGTATTTAGAATGGCTGTGTATATAGTGCGGATACAGTCCGTATTACGTCATAATCGTCTCTCTGGGTCGCATATGGTATGATACCTTATAGTAGCGACGCTGGTTGTATCTGTGTCCTTCGATAGATTTTTTTCTTTCTTTGTCCTGTTATGCATCAGGCGCCAGATTTCAACAGAGCTTTCTGGAGATGGAAGATTTTGACCTCGGTAAAAAAAGGATCTTTAATTTCTGCAGCATGAAGTTTTTACTAAAATGAATGAATGAATGAATGAATCGTTTATTTTCGGGGTTGCCCCTCGTGAATCTGAACAGTCGTGATTTTTTACATGCATGATTGCATTAATTCCGCTGCCAGTATACCTGAGAGTCAACATGAGCTGAAAATGGGCGAAAAATGACATGTCGGCAATCGGCAACTAACTCGGCAGAACTAAATCGGCAGAACTATCCCGAAGTGGAACTCTCTCCCTTGAGGCTGTTTGACCAGCCACTGATTAGTGTCAAATTAGAAGTATTCTCTATACTCTAATCTGCTTGCCAGTTCCTGGCTGCTGGATCCTCCATCCTCCGTCATGGATTTTCTTGCAGTAAACTATCGCCTGAATTTTACAATTCTGCTGCTGTTCGCTTATCTGACAGCAATCTTTCGATTTTTTACTTCGTGCACTATATATTTCACGTGGGTTTTAACTTGTCAGTAAATAATATTGACTATTGAGGGAAAGATATAGAATATCAATCAATCCAACCGCCTGAAAAGTCTCAACACAAAAGCCTAAATCCTTTTTCCAT
>JASGXE010012746.1:0-13821 GCA_030068105.1 Sinentomon sp. SZTP_YWyxl
ACCCTGGTGGTAATTCATGACCTGGAATGTTGTGTAGCATGCCTCCAGGTGGTAAATGATGTTGAGCTTGGCCTTGGCTGACAGGGGTGGTTCGTTCCTTGGATCCAGGTTCGGATTTTGCCACAACCGGCGATGTCGGCGGTGGCTGTGTTGCGGAGTGACTATTGGGGAAAGCAGGTGTTGTGGTAGTTGTCACTGCTAAACTGATTCCCGTCGACATTGGTGGAGATCCAGGCTTGCTAACCTGCGGCAGAAGTTGCATTCGTGGTGGATACCCAAATGGAAAACCATATGGGTACACATAGGGGGAGTAGGAGAGGGATGTCGGAGGATATCCACCAAGTGGATGAGCAGATGGATGCAGAAATGAGGGAGGAATACCATATGGTGACATACCATGTGCAGCTAATTGGGCCAGCGGATGAGCAGAGCTGGATACAGTAGGCACCTCACCAGCAACGGCTACGAAGCCATGCGGCTGTGGTGTGCTCACAGATGGTGAACTTTTTCCTGAGCTTACAACTGGTGGTGCAAAACCAGATGCCGATACGTGAGGTCTCGGACTCGGAGACTTTGAAAATGGTTGAGAACTTGAGAGGGGAGGTAGTGGAGGGTGCTGCTGTGCATCCTGTGATGTTTGACTGGCTTCACTCTTCACTGGCATTGGTGTTTGTGGCTGCTGGGAGCTCAAACTGACTGGAACCATCAATGGTCCCATCGGTGTGACACCTGGCTCAGTCATTTCAATTTTGACACCAATACCCGTTTGAACCGGCTTCACTTGACTTGGCAGCAATGGTCCACCAGAAGAGATGGGAGTCATACTTTCCTTGCCTGATTCTTTCTTAGTCTCTGAAGGTGGCAACGGCATGCCAGATATCACTGCCTGGCCACCACTGGGTCCATTCCCATTTGCCGGCCTGCCAGGTGGTGCATAACAAGGAACTTTCAGTTCCCGGAGAGATTGAAGGGGATCATTATTTGCTCCTGCTGAAATACTGCTTTGCGTAGAGACTGTTGTTGGACACGTCAGCGGCTCCTGCTTCACCTTCATGAGAGGGGTGTCCGATGGAAGTGGTCCACTAACAGATGTGGTTGGTAGAAGAAGTGACTGTGTTGTGGGAGGTGGAGGTGGACCCATCAGTAATTTCTTGTTGATAATGCTGAGAGAACCGGTCGCAGCACCGTAAATGCTAACAGGCACAGCCTTATCATCTTTGGCCTCCCAGGCGCCAAAATCGGTGTTTGCACCCTGCGGCAGTGCTGGAGTCATGTCCAAATGATACGGTGGAGGTCCCTCAAGGGGCCTGTCACCTGCTGTTGGTTGACCGTCCTCCACACCGGGTTCCTTTTTTATTGGCAGAAGACCCACTGTTGTTGCAGTTTGAATCGGTGTCACCTCGAGTGGCAACCGAGGGCGTGGCGCAACAGATCCAATCGGCATTGGAGTGGGCTGTAACGCAAATGGAGCAGGTGGAACACAGCTAACAACGGGTGCCTTTGGCAACGCTGGAGTCAGAACTACACCGTTCATGCCCGATGCGGTCGTCATGGCAACAAGCGGCTGGGCTTCACTGACACCAACGGACTGGCTAATATCACCGTTTGGCAATGTTTCCTTCTCACTCTTCGGTTCAGATGAGTTTGGCACACCGGGCCTCGTTGAAAGAGTCGGGCAGGGATAATCCACAGCACTCACAGCCAAAGGCCGGTCATTTTGTACTTTACCACTATTACTGTCGGCAGATGACGGGTCAACAACGGTCACTTTGACGTTGACCTGTTGCCCATCTCCAGGTGTGGCCGTTGCAGCACTGGTTACAGGAGGTGGCAGAAACTGCATAGGAGCCTGTGCATTCGGAGATGGTGATGTAACTGTAACATTCTCATTCTCAGTGTCGTCGGTTGCACCATCGGTGACTCGGAAGTGGGCTTCATGCTCTTCTTCCATGGATATGCTATCGGAGCTGAAGTCGCTTGGGCTCTGCAAGTGAAAGGCAACAAGCAGAGCAGAATTAAAAGAACATGCCTGCAAAAAAGGTTTGCCAACCAATTAAAGAAGCTCTGGTGACTGGCGATTAGTTGTTAGTCCATCAACATGAAAGAATTGGTCCATGTTTGATTCCAGATCTTTTTGCCAGACCAATCCAATCGGTTGTTTTTGTCGTGGTGATCAGGACAAGACAAAGGGCTCGTGTCTGGCTAGCATGCTTGCAGTCGGTCCCGAAAACTTCCAGAGAAACAGCAGCTGCCCAAATTTTTTTTTAATTTCCATTCACTGTGGTGCAAGAGCCAACTATCACATTCCATGCAAGCCAGGTGCACCAACCCTCTGTTTCCCTCCTGCATGTGGGTCATTATCCGTACCGACTTAAGCGTCTAATAGAACAAATGAGAAAAAGAGAAGTGCATACTCTCCTTCACATTTCCTCTTTGGGTATCGGGCCCACATGACAGGGGAAAAAAACAAGATGGATGGAGGTCTGACGGATGCCCAACAAAAGAACCAGCTACCTCCACTCAGTATCCCTGGTTTTTTGGATTTTGGTCGTTCTCTTGAGGCTTTTTGGGTGACTGCTTCAAATCCAAATTATGGGTGAACATGCTCAGTCCGAGAACGCAGATGAATGGTTGTTCCATATCGCTTTTGACAATGGGTGTTGAAAGAACAACTCTGGGCAGAAAAGCTTAAAATCCGATGCCAAAAGATATTGTACCACATGAATTTGAGTGTATTCCCCCTGACACTTGGCGCAACTTCAATTTTGGACACCAGGCTTGTTGAGGCGATTATCCAAACACACATTTTTTTCAGCTGATTCACGTTTGCGACGTTTGGACATAAATTTGCTTACGATTTAGTGCTGCCATGATTCCAGTATGCCACATCTTAAGTCATCATGTACTGATGCGGAGGATGTTGCTTCCCGAATGTTGTGCAGTGCTTGGAAGTGTCAGTTGATATCCGTGTGAGTCAGGTTTGGTGAATCTCAATTTTATTTTTATTGCCACGTTTTTTATGCTTTGACCCCTGTTGAAAAATTACTTCAAATAATATGCCACGTCCATCTGCCACTCTAATGGATTCCAAGACCTTCACAGAGTCGTCTTGATCTTCAACAAACGTCATCCTGAGCAAGTTTTTTGAACTGAACGGCATCTTAACTCAAGCTTAAAGTCCTTTATCTCAAGCAAGCTTCAAGTGATTTATCTCAAGCTTAAAAGCTTTTATCAGAAGCTTCAAATGTTTTATCTCAAGCTTCAAGTGCTTTATTCAAGCTTCGTTTTTTATCTTAAGCGTAGCGTTTTCCCTTTCATTTCTTAATTCTGTTGATCAACTTGGTTATCAGTGCGAGGAAAAAGGGCAAAGATTTCGAAAATGTAGTCTTGTCAAATATATCGCAACAAGGTTTCAGATTTTGCCCCGGAATACTTTTAAGATTGGAAAAAAGAAACTTGCATCTGATCGTTCCAATTTTCTCTTCTTTCCTGTCGGTCTGTCATCACCAAAATGCAGCGCCCTTGGTGACATGATGCCACAAGTGACAGGGGCATTGTTGTTCAGACCAGAGTGGTTGGTCACAAACTCCATTCCAGCACCATCCATGTTGTCGATATTTGTCCTCTTACGTGACTTCGGGGAATCAGAATTCACCTGCAAAAATGAGTGAACCAATAACATAAAGAACCCCAAATGCAGATGTAATCGCAAAATTTGCAAATGCCAAACATGCATCGCAGGAAATGAAACCAGACACAATAACCGCCACAGAATGGCTTCGTTATCTAGTCAAAGTTGCCAGTGAAGCAAAAACTAAGACTACGAGCAAAAAATTCGACTGTGAGCAAAAACTATGACTTCACTGTGACAAGGACACGTCTACTCATGGATTTACCATTCTCAATCAATGAAAGTTAGGTTGACCCAGACTCAGCACAGATAAGAAACATTTGTCCCTGCTTGGAGTGGGTTTTCTCAGCGATGAATAGGGCATGCATGGCATTTTGGATAAACAAATGAGAGATGACAGTCTTGTTGGTAAAAATGAAGTGTTGTTTTTCGGGTACCAAAATTTCGTGAGAGTTTTGCTCTTCATGCATTGCAACCATTTCAGGTGGAGAGTTGAGGCACCAACCTTTTTCTTCCCTTTCTCACAAGAAATGGATCCATTGGAAATGGAACCATTCGATCCACTGCTTGCAGCACCTGGTGACTTTCGACCCGACTTGGCGCAAACCTTTCCGTTTCCATTCCCATTTGCATTCTCTCCTTCCCCCACGGTCTCCGGAGTCACCGACCCGCTTCCCGTTTTCTGCCTGGGCTTCGTTGTGGTCTGGAAATGGGAGAAGTGCAATCAGCAACATGCACGATTCTTGATACATGACTCGGCTGATTCTCAACTTGAGTCATGGCTCTTTTGTTGATTGCTGAGATCTGGCACACACAGCAGCCAGTGCGATTCCATCTCAACAATCAACGATTCCATCCCAACAATCAACAAAACAGCAATGACAAGTCGAAACTCAGCCAAGTTAAGTTTCATCTTTTGAATCGGACCAAGGCTTGAAAGTAAAATCACTATGACATTATTTTAGACATCACTCTGTCATGAAAATTTAGATCCAGATCTAGTTTGCAGTGAAAAATGCAGATTAAAATGAGAACTAAAATTTTGGTCCCTGAATTTGCAATTTTGTAGGTTCCCATTGATATCCGGTTCATCTTTCCGCAAAAAGCCGAAAAAACAATTCTCGTGTTCAAATGGTGATATTCATGTTGTATGCAGAGGATTCTAATTGATTTTGGGTCGGGAGAGCACTTGGCTGGTTGACCACCAACTCAGTGCAGTAGCTCATTTTTGGTTTCTTTTTCTCAGAAAAGGATTCGAGATCTGAGATAGAAGCTTTTCTACACACTTGTAAAACGTCAATGTGGGAGATTTGGTGATGATAATAATGGTTTTATGATGCGTATGGGCGATATCAACAAAGCCTAGTTTGCCGAGGTGCGCTTCTGCGTGGCATTGTATAAACAGTCATGACAGTTTCTGAGTGCTTGAAAAATGATGTAATTCTCTGCACTTCCTGAAAAGAGGGTACAATTGCCAGAGGACTGGTTACACAGGCTCCTTCTGTTAATAAAACGGACAGAAAGACCATCGAGTCCAGTATGCTAATTCAAACAAAGGCAGACACAAATCTGTGCCCTTTTTCCGCACTCAAATTCAGAAATTTTCAAATTGATAAACTCTTGAGGTTACGTCCGACAAAAATGGCGAAATGTCACATGTCGCACTTCCAAAAACAACATGGGAGAAGCATCCGAACTGTCCAAGTTAATAATAATAAAAAAAAACTGGTGTCAAATTGCTATAGCCTTGGAATCAAACTCACAAGTTCCTTGGTCCTCGTTCTAGTACGTCGTCTACAATCTTCTTCTGCTGTAACAGGCTTGAACATGTATGGGTGCTCACGAGACTCAATTACCTGTGGCAGTTCACCATACTTTTTAAAGTGAACTCGACAATTCGTGCATAGGAGGATCCTGTCCTTTCCAGCATGGTGCCAATCACGGGAATCTGAAAGAAAAATTTGTTGCGATTAGGTTCATTTTTTATATTGATGCATTTTTGTCACAATATAAATGGCACATCTGTGGCTGTAGGCAATGGAAAATTTCTGAAAATCAATCTTAATATGTCAAAATTCCATTCCCAGTGAGATGTGGATGAAGAAGGTTTGAGGTTTCCAAAAAGGGCCTCGAAATATGGGGAAAAAATTGCTTTTCACTGGTGAACAAAAAATACAAAAAAAAACCGCAGTTGAAAAAAAATTTTTGGTGAACCTCGATAACAGTCAATCAAATGTTGTAATTTTGAAACCTTTTTTTTTTTTTGAAAGAATGTCACTCAAACTGCTAATTTGCATCTGGCCTTCACAGATCCCACTTTGGGTAGACCCTGGCCTGCATTGGCATATGCGGTGGCAGGTTTTTACCACTCACATCCTGCAAAACCATAATGATAGATTCTCAAAAGTTTGAGAAAAAATTGAAAATGGTTTCTCAAAATGCCGAGAACCTTTTACTGTTTTGCTGTGCTGAAGTTGCAACTTTGGACCTGGATAGACACCTTTGCCGTTTAAAAAGCTGGAATATTGCGCAGATGCGATGCACAACGTGCACACCATAGTGCTGAGGCTGAGACGAAACATGATGTTGATGTTGGTATAAACAAAAGTGCTGCGTGAAGTGCACCCAGAAATCAAGTAAAAACATACGTTGTTCGGGTTTCTTTATGCTCATTTCTGGAATACGACTTCGGACTTGCTCCAACTTTTTGTCCATCTGGGGCTTTCAATGGAAAAAGATGTTGGATGACGAACTTTGAAAACATCATTGTCAGATTTGGCATTACGAATCATGACAAAACACACCGTATTTGGTTTTCCACGGAACAACTGTGCTCTCTGCTCTCCGTCTATGGTTTTCTTCCAAAGTCAAAGCTTACTTAATCCAGTGAGTAATCAGATTAAAATTTTGGAGTAAATCCTTGTGAAAATGAACAAGAGATATTGTCAACATCTTCACAGGAGAGATGACCAGTGGTTTATGGGATCGTTAACTAGCATTTATGGAAACAACAAAATACACAAGGATGGATCTGAAATAAACAATTGCATAATGATGTGCAGGCAGAGAGCCTTACTTGTAGCAAAGCAATGTCTGCAGTGATATCCACTGAAATCTCTAGAATCGGAGTCCTCTTCAGAAATTCCATCGTCACTTGCAGAGCTCAAATCATCTGCAAATACATACGTGAAAATTCGACACATGAAGTTAAGTTTGGAATCACCAAAATCAATTTTTCAGATGACAAAATAACTGTGGATCAGCTTTATGATGCTGTATGGTGTCATTGACTGGGAATTAGGGATGAAAAAATCAACAACAAACCTGACATAACAGATGACTCGCAAGACAGTGAAGCATGGAACTTGCAGATTGGGATTTTCTGGGACCAAACACAAAGGATTTCGAAGTATTTGTCTGGGCCATTTGAAGCATCAATAGTAATTGGCCTCAGGAGAGGGGATTTTTTCAAATGCAGTTGGAAACAATAAACAGACAATAGCGCCCTTGTCCAACGAACGAAAGAGGGCAGGAGGATGACAACACACTGGTTGAGAACACCTGCCCACGTCGCAATGAAGAAAAAAACATACTTGGTTCCTCCTTTGGTGTTCGCTGTGCCCGTGTATTCCTGATCCGTCTCAGTACTTGAGGCTTCCGATGTCGACGATGTGGTCGATTGTTGTTGGCACCAGGTGTTTTCTTCCAGAAGTAATAAAATTCTACCAATTCAAACTGTGAAAGAAGAGAAAAGAAAAACGCAAATGAAATGTTGTCGCACTGAGAGCTGGTTACATCGACATCAAAATGGTAAATTTATATAATTCTGGATCTGCATGAAATCTGGATACCGATTTGTAAACAATATGCAGGGGCATCCCTCCCAAGAGCAATTTTGGATCCAGCTTGGTAAATACTAAACTTCGAATCTGGCAGATGAATGGCATTTGGTGTGGTGGTGAAATTCTTGATCAAGTTGAGATCTGAGAAGTTTGAATTGAAAGATGTGAATTTTGAATCAACTTTGAAAAGTTATCAACTCTGAATCTTTATTGTGAAATTTGTTGCAAAAGCAACCTTGAGTGAAAAATGTGAAATTTGCTTTATTTTGAGTGTTTACTCGTATTTTATGAAAAAACATTCTTGCAAATAAACACGAAGTTTTGCACACAAGAAATTACTGAGCACATTTTGTTGGTGCATGCCTTGTTTGGATCAAAGTGGGTAAGCGTTGCTCATTGTTGCGTTGTAAGAAAAATTGTCATTAAAAAGACAATAAGACCAACTTCACATGGTGAAGATGAGAGCATTCATTGTCTTTTACAATGCTCCTCGTTTTTGCCTTGATCACTATTCTCCACCATGAAGCAAGTAACGCCTTAATTCGCCGACACGCTTTTAATATGATTCGCTTAATCCCCACTAATCTACTTATCCATGAAATCCAAAGGAACACAGAAAGGCAAAACAAAGCCTGGTGGTGGTGGGCTGCTAACAACAGAATGGAACAAATTTTGTTAATTAATAATCGTCGCCTTGTTATAATCCCAATTTGGTAACCCAAACAAAGTAGACCCAGCCTGGAAAATGAGAGATGAGAAACGATGACTGCTTTTTTCAGCAATTACGGGCGTTTCAGGACCATGGAATCAGCCCTCTCAATTTATTGTCTTTGAAGTACCTTATTCAACAGACAGCCCCTTTGACTTGAACTTCACCAATGTGTAGACAAATCGAGGTCGTTTGATATTTACTTCAAAAACCATTCCCCATTTTTTGCCCAAAAATGCAGAGGGTTTCAGCTAACCCCGCAGAAAGGGGAAGGAAATTCCCCTTCCTCCATGAAAGAAATTGATAATGTATCACGCCCTGCGGTACACACCCCAAGTTCTTCATGACACTCCTTCTCTCAAATTAAGTGTGGCAACACTGCCGCATCAAGCACCAGCGAATGAGCAAGCAAACGTAAAGAATCTGAAATATGGCTGGGTTTGTCAAACTTCTCACCAGAGAAATTTATTGAGCAAGCCAAAAAGCCCATAACTCTCGAAAAAGCAAAAAATCCGAAGTCGGTAGGCACAGAGCATGATTGCCGAGCATTCGTTTCACATCACTTTAATTGCCAAGTAAAATGGAGAAACATCCAGCAAACTCAGCAAAGGAAGTACCTGCTGCAGACGGGAGTCTAAAAAAGATTGGTGTTGCCCGCTGAGTTCACCAATGCAAAAAAGCCGTTGTTTTCCAGTGTGCAAAAAAAGCCAAACGAAGATGCCTCAAGCACGCCATCTTTTCTTCGCAGGCCCGCTTTCCAAACAAAATCATAAAATAAAGGCACATTTTATCTGGTCAACTCGTAAAATGAACCAGCAAAACGTGCGTGGCAAGCAACGCCTTTTTGGCCAGTTCACTCATCTTCAACCAAATGGCTTTCCTGGCGGTCACTGGCCCTTTGGTTTAGAGGATTTCTCTTCCGTTTTCCCAACCCCTTTGGCACATCTTTCGCCAACGAAGAGAAAACTCAAAAGTGAAAAGGAAAAGCTATGTTATAAAGCAGTGCGCAAGGAGATTTGATGAAAGTAAAAGAAAGGTGGAATGTCGAACAACAGGGTCACTTTTCGTTTGTTAAAAAAGGGCAGCTGTTTTTTTTTTTTGTATTTTCCCTGCAAAGGGGAGATCATGAATCGAGATCTTTGCTTTTTGCTAAATTTGTGCCCAAATGACGGTTAGTGGGACCGATCCCATGAACTGCCCTTCAACTTCATGACATGATGCTCAAAGTTTGCTGATTGATGACTCTTCAAAAGTTCGCCAAGCTCGGAAAGGAGTGTCGTGTCACCAGATGATCAGCTCACCTCGACGCTCATGTTCTGTCAGGGGCAAAATCATAAAACCGCCCAGGGATCCAGTTGGAAGTGTAAACGCCCCCAAAGAGATTTGGACGCAAGTTGCAATCGGGACAATCACCCACCTCCCTGCGCCCCAACGCACGTGGAAAAGTGGCACAATATTTGCCACCTCTTCCGTTCCGTCTTGCCAATGGGTTTGCCTTGCCTCTCTTCAAACATCAGTCTGCCTGGAATGCAGAATGAACTGTGGCACTGAGCATGAGCGCATCGCAGCCTGCTGTATTGTATTCGATCCCAATAAAAAGACAAAAATATGGCCATTAATGTCCCCCACAAGCCAGGACTCAGTGCAAACAGAAATGACCAAAGATGTTAACGAAGTGCGCCCACGTCAAGAAAGATCAAGATCGATACGTCTCTCATCTCATCGCAATTCAAACCTGAAGTCATTCGCCACAACTGCCTCCTGCTGCGGGAAGTTTATGTATTCGTTGAGTTTCACAGCCCATCAACAACATCAATATAGTCTACAACACAAACATCCACTCGACTCTACTCGACAGCAGACTCGGTGCATGCATGATAGCTGTTTCAAATCCCCGCTGATACCTTTCGCTATAAAGTATGTCTCAGTCAGTTTCACTTTCATAAAGCCACGCTAATCTTCCCACTAATTATGGCGTCTGAAACTTCATCTATGGGTTAGGACCAGGCAAAATAACTAGCTAGTTAGAAGCAATGAGTATGCTTTTGCGCTTACACAGTACACACCCGCTAGTGCGAGGCAATTATTCAGAAACACGCCAATATGTTGCTGCTGGCTGGCTGATGGGGGTATGGTATAGGCGCGCCATCTCCATCCTGATGCTCGGTGGCAGTCTCTCAAAACAGGGCAAATCCATAAAAGCCGTCGTAAGACAGTGAAACAGTGTCAAGTTCCAAAGTTTCAGTTTGAAATTGAAGGCAATGTTTGATCATTTCGGATCACTTCAAACGAGTGATTTGTGAAAAAATGGCCCGGAAATGCCGCGGCAAAATGTCCGGTTCTCATGCGACTAGAACTTTTACTGATCGACGTGTTATGGGCAGCCCTGTACCATCATATGCTTCAGGTTGATTTCAGCGCCATTGCACTCTTCGTTCTGCCAGAATTTCAGGAATAATTTTCTGGATTTTCCCTGCTCTGCCTCCGTGCACTTCACAGAGGCAGTTCTCTTGTTTCCACCACAGCACCGCATCAGATCCAGGAGTGACTTTGCAGAGAGCTAACCCAGGGTCGCGCTCGCCTGAAAGCCAATATGTGTGCGTGCGCGCCTGACAGGCCTGGGTGTGCGCGCGTGCGGCTCGGTTGCAGAATGTTTCGACAGCACAGCCGCCACCACATTCACGCCTGCAGATTGAAATTAATGGATTTCGTGTAAACCGCGCTCTGCACTGCTCCGAGCTGGCTGGTTGCTCGCTCGAAGCGGGTCTTACTTTGCAGTTTACACTTACATGCATGCAAACATATGCAAATGAGTTTTCAGAAGGCAGGATCTACCTACCAGCCATATTTATTTATGCTCCCGTGCATGCAGCATGTATATTTGGCTTTTAAATAACCCAAGTGGGAGCATTATCTTTTTATACGAGTCGGTAATATAAATGGCCGTGCCAAAATACTTTTAAATTCCGCTCTTTATTGAGAAAAACGAATTGGCGTTGTGCAGCTGATGACTGGTGTGATACAGAGGTGTGCAGAAAAAAACAGATCGACCAACGGACGGACAGGTACTGTGAAACTTCCAGCGGGACAAGTGCGCACAATCCGTTTGTGATCCAAGAAAGGAAGATTTCTCGAAGCCAAGAATGTCTGTGATGAATGTCAAAAATAGTTTTTCAACATGCGTGTGTTGATGTGTTAGTCTGGTCAAAACATAGTCTAAAAAGTCACAAAAACAGAGTCTGGTCTGGTGGCAGCAGACAGAAGCTTGGTGGGAGAGCTTCGCGAATGTTTTGGTAAAAGGGGGTCCCTTGAAGGGCTCTCTTCCAAATCCTCGCTTTTTTAGCACCCACAGCTTCTATCTGGGGCTGCAAGGAGGGGTTTTTTATCTGGCCCGAAAGGGCCGGGTTTTTTTCCCCTATACCTCCAGGGGGCGCTGTATGCGATCGACCAACCCTGGTTCCCAGCTTCGGCTGGTACAAAACAAAAAAAAAAAGAAAGAAAAAAAAAACATGCGTGTGTGTTTTCTCAATCATGAGTTTCCTGACACAGGATTGAAGATCGTCGTTCATGAGAAGGAGTCAGCTGGCAACAATGGGAGGAAAAAGAGAAATGCACAGAGAGCCTGGAAAAATCAAAACATAGCAAACGCACAACACAAAATTGACGTGTGTTGCATAACCCCTTGGAAAATGCAGGGGCATTTTTGTGCACAGGAAATGCGAGGGAAAAGGGCAGGGTGTTTCCATTCCAGCACCCAAATTCTTTTCAAAGCCCAATGGGCAATCGTGGTGCAGTCAGAATTTTCAAAAGAAGAAACAGGAAGATCCATGCCGCCGTTTCTTCTTTTGAAATGCCGCCTACTGAGCGCAGCATTGACACGTTTTGAATGAGAGCAATCTGCCGACCTTGGCACACCACGTGCCTCCTGCAGCAAAAGATGATTTTGTGTGTCATAATATTTGCATTTTGATATTTATAAATTATCCGGAGAATTTGTTTGCAGAAACTGCCAAGAGCTTTCTACTTTTTGCTTCTTGTTTTTTCTTCTCCAAAACCGCAACTGCCTTTCGGTGGGGCTAATATTTTTGCAGAGCATCGGCCGCGTTCCCCACTGCAAACTGACCCTCAGGTTCAACTCAATAGTCAATTCAATGGACATTTTGTTGCGAAAATTTCATTTCTGTGTTCAACACCATATTCCTTTTCCATTGTTTCGACATTATCATCATCCGTCTGTTGAATTGGTTATTGAGTTGATCCGTGAGGGTGAGTTCAAATTGGAATGCAGCCGCATATCTCCCAATTTCAAAAACCTTCAACGCGGCAGCATAATTTCAGTGAGATCCAGTAAGGAAAGGGAAAAACATTGAGACGACTCAAATTTTGGTGTGAAATGAGAAACCGCGATTGGTTTCGCCTGAGATTCTTCCATCTCCTTTTCAAACGACCGATGCTGTTGGAGGGCCCAATACCAACCTGACCGCGGGTCGTTCGGGTGGATATTGATTTTCTCGAAAAGGAGAGCCGTCAGGCCAAAAAAGCCAAAGCGAAAAGCCTAATAGCACAATATACTAGAAACTAGCTAGACATACCGGCAGAGAATAGAATCCCCTTAATCTGACAACATAAGCTCGTAACGCCGTATTTTCCGGCTTGGCTCCGCTCCATCTAGGATGGTTGCTCTTCTAGTCCTAGTCTATGGTCGTGTGCTGTTTCGGAGTTGATACTGATCCCAACGCAAGAAAGCGCACCGGAGAACTTTCACACAAAAGGGTAATGGTGCACTTCGGGTGAAGCAGGCGGGAAGCCTGCTGGAGCTGGAGGGAGAGATAGCTGCGAGCAGCAGTTGTGGCGCTTGTCAGGCAGTGTCTGCCGTGACTGTCTGGGCGGCGGAGGAGCCTAGTTAGGCTTGCTTTAAGAAGGTGGCGCGCGGCGAATATGCACACTTCATCTCCGATTGAAATCGCATCTTCTTTACTTTTGGGGTTTTCAGGGACTGAGAGGGGTGATTCGTGCCCTCTCTGGCGAGCGGTGCGGCGGAGTGCGCCTGATACGGCTATTCGATCGATTCCCAGTGAAGTGCGGAGAAAACCAAAAGACTTCCAGGAAGAAAACGAGGCAGGTCTAGCCGCAAAAAGAAGAAAGAAAAGAGAACGGATGCGGGGCTTGCGCTCAGCAGGCGACAGATGAGACCCATCGTTTGGGGATGGTGGCCACACTCTGCAGCTTCAGGTAATTTTATCCTGGTCTCGCGAAACTCTTGCGTGGAGAGATCCACTGTCTTCTGCCCTCCAAGAAGCCCTTAGATCTGTCCTAATACTTCCTTAAAACCCTCTCCCATGAAAAGGCTACTGTTCCAGGAGCCCGAGCACCGTATGCTTCTGCGTTACGCGCCCTCAGGCCGAACCACCCACCCAGAGCATCCCGGAAACTCTTCATTACGGCCCAGAGTTGCATGAACTCCGCTCTTAGCCGTCCGTGGAAAGGCATTCACCCCGACCGCATCGAAATCACCCCGCCGAACCCGACCACCCTCCAACCAAACCACCACCACCCCAAGTTCAGAAAGCCAGAATTTTCCCCTTTCCAAACACAATTTCGTTTTATTATGAAGAAACAGCACTGCTTTTCAGCTCGTG
>JASGXE010012747.1:0-14472 GCA_030068105.1 Sinentomon sp. SZTP_YWyxl
CTGGAAATGTCAATAAACCCCATCAGATCAGCAGTTGAGCTCCATGGGGAGCAAAAACTGATTTTGCAAATAAAATTACAAGAGCAAGTCACATTGGAAAAGAAAACATGACTGTCTGACCACATGCTACGAAGGGCCCGCCAAAAGTCTTGCAACCTGGGTCATGTTTGTCAGATCCTGGTCGCCAGGGAGGCACTGTCTGTTTCCCTTTCTCTTGTACTGTTGCACTGTCCTATTGTCTTTCTTTCTGTTTTCCGTTGTTATATAGCTTTGGGAAAGGTGGTGTGTTTCGCTTGTGGCTTGAAAAATGGAATTTAATAAAGATTGCGAAAAATTCTATGTTTACACTCTAATGAAACTTGGAGAGAAGGCGACTGAAATTCATCATTCTTTGAACAAAGTGCATGGGGACCGGTGCTCTTCTTTTGATACTGTCGCCAGATGGATTCGTGGGGCTTTCGTGAAGAGAATGGGACCCTTCATGATCAACCTGGACGGCCAAAAAACAAAAACCGCGGTGAACAAACCAAATTCAGTTCGTGTGAGGGACATATTGGACAACAATGCACGAGTTTCAATTGAAACCATCTCGGAGGAATGTTCTCAGAAATCTCCATATGGAAAATATTGCGCGATGAACTAGGTGTCCGGAAAGTTCGTGCAAAATGGGTTTCACACAAACTCATGAGCAGAAACAAACAAGAGTGGATTTAAACAAAGTCGTGGCAGTGTGGGGATTTCTGTCACCGCTCACCCACCCTAAAGTCCTGATCTCGCTCTTTGCGACTTTTGGCTATTTGCAAAATTCAAAAGGCAACTGACCAGGTAAATGCTTCAAGACCGGGAAAATGCTGTCAATGCAGAGCTATGGCAAATACCCCAATCAGACTACCAAGGAAGTTTTGATACTTGGATGACTCTACTCCAGCAGTGCGTAGATGCTCAGGGGGAATACTTTGAAGGAATCCAACTAAGGTTTGTGGGAATGCATGCATGGTTGGCCTTTGGCAGGGAAGGCAGAAAGATTTTTGGCCAGGCCCTTCGTACAATAGCAGATTAGTACGAACCTTGATTGTTTCCTCAATTGGGACTAGCTTCCCAGCATGACCAGTGAAGACTTCAGCAACTTGGAAGGGCTGCGACAGGAATCGTTGGATCTTCCTGGCTCTTGACACGGTCAGCTTGTCATCTTCTGACAATTCATCCATTCCCAAAATAGCAATAATATCCTGAAGTGATTTGTAGTCCTGCGGAAAAAGACCAAGATGTGTAAATGATTTGAGATTATGAAATGATTTTTCTCATTCCATGTCCGTTGCGGGCTGAGCACAATTGGATAACTCGAAGACTTTCCTGGTTTGTGTGAATTGAAATTTACATTTTGTTGCAATTTTGCGGAAACAATGCAAAATTGCAACAAAATGTAAATTTCAATTCACACAAACCAGGAAAGTATTCGAGTAATCCAATTTTGCTCAGCCCGCAACGGACATGGAATGAGAAAAATAATAAATAAAGGAGGAAGAAAAACAAAGAAATGCAAAAACAAAACCGTTCGTCAATGTCAGAGGGACACACAATTGCACGACACAGATAAAAGGCACATCCTGTGCCGACTGATGGTACCAAAGGGGGAAACAATTGCACGGTTATTTCCTGAAAACATTTCCCTGCGATCGTGCAACTGTGTCCTCTCCTAAAATAACCCAAGTCCTTTCAATCATGTCTCATAAATGCACCATTTAAAACTTATCCATGCAGCAGACTGACTTCCATGAGTTGTTGCATTTCAACAAGTATGAGTGTGTAACCTTTTGCTTCGAAAGGTTTTTCTTCAGGTATCCCAGCTAGTTTCCGATCCCATAACGTGTTCTCTATACGTGCACAGGGTCAAACATCTAGAGTGAGTAAGAAGACTTGGGAGGGGGTAAAACATTTGTCAGGGTGGTAAAACATTTGTCAGGGTGTCCATCAACAGAAGACCAAAATCTTACAGGAACAAAATTTACAAAAATATAGGATCAAAATCACAAAAACAGAATTTTCTTGTCTTTTCCATGTCAATCAATGTTGCGAACCAATTCACTGAATCAAAGGCTGCAGTTCATTTTCGCTGTCTTAGTCATCACTTGTGGCCAATTCCTGTGAGGATGTTTGTGAGCTCTGCAACAATTCTGAAAGTTTACATTAAAAATTAGTGGCCTAAAAATTACTAAGTTGTAATGCCTGCTCCCGGACTACGCCCATGACATTTTCGTGATTTCGTCACCCCCACTCCTCAGTTGTCTCTTGGGTGGGAATAATTGAAATTTGAAAAGAAAAAAGACAGCTGGTTCAGACCTTCCACAAATATTGCATTTTCTAAAACGTGAATAAAAATTACCTGTTAGAGATGCAAAGAGAAAGGCATGTTGTCATGAAGATAAATTGTACCTGCAAAATCTTCTGCACTCCTCTTGCTACATTGTAATGCTCCTCGCCAATGACGTTGGGATCCATGATACGGGAAGTTGAATCCAGCGGATCCACGGCTGGATAGATACCCAACTCGGCAATGGCACGTGACAACACGGTCGTTGCATCCAAGTGGGCGAATGTTGTAGCCGGAGCAGGATCGGTCAAGTCGTCGGCCGGTACGTAGATGGCTTGTACAGATGTGATGGATCCTTTCTTGGTGGTCGTAATCCGTTCCTGCATGGTACCCATGTCGGTGGCCAATGTTGGTTGATAACCGACAGCAGATGGAATTCTACCCAACAGAGCAGACACCTAGATGGCATCATAACATTAAAAATATAGGCAAATTGACCAACGCATATACCTACTTTAATTTCATCCAATGGCCAACAAATGAACCAAAACACAAAATCACAGCGATTAAAGAACAGAATTTCATTTCAGCATTGGATTTTCAGGACATAAGATTCACTTGACACAAAATTGAATCGTAATTTTAAACAAAGCAGAATTTATTGGATACATTATTTAATTTATCCAGCTAGGTCTAGCCAGGTGGGATGAACATCTAAGCAAACAATTTGCATACAATTGACAGCTGCAACAATTCGGCATGAAAATGGATGGGAAAAGAATCGGTTTATCACTGAGTGAATGATTGAATTTCCTGAACAGGTTTTTTAGTTTTAACAAAAATGTTTTTTATAAAAACACGCTGGTACAAAATATGGGAATGCAAACCTGACCTGCGTATAGGTCACGTATCAATTTAGGGTAAACATGCTCCATTTAAGTGTTCAATTCTGTAGGAACACCTGTAAGGCAATGCTATAACCAACAGGATGACAGGGCTATGCATTACGGCCGTCAATTCCACCTTCTGTATCAATGTTTTCAAGACAAGCATGATGATTTTAATTCCAATGTTTCGTTTATAGCAGACTCACCTCTGAACCAGCCTGGGTGAATCTGAAGATGTTATCAATAAACAGCAGCACATCCTGTCCTTCTTGATCTCTGAAATATTCAGCAACTGTCAAACCAGTCAGAGCGACACGGGCACGTGCGCCTGGTGGCTCATTCATTTGGCCGTAGACCAAAGCTACCTGCAAATGCAGAAAAAAAAACAAAAAATGTTCTCATGCTAACATCAGGTGGATGGCTAGCTTGAATCATAACATAAATATGTCATAAACATGGCAAACATACGCCTTCTATTCCCGTTTACTGAGAAGGGCAGATCAGTTTGGCAGATCAATGATGAAAAAGTAGGTGAGTGGCTTTTATCTTGCCATAGTGTTTGGTGCTTGTTGGACAAACTGTGCATAGCCTAAATAGATGGAATCCATTGTTTTGGAAGTTGTCCGATGAAACGTGCACAAAAATGACTGACATTTTTTTTAACAGTTGGGCAAATTTTCAAAAAAAAAAAAAAAAAAAAATCACAGCCTTTGTTTTTGGCAGTTGTCGAACAAAATGTGCATAAAAACATGGCATCCATTGTTTTTGGAAGTCGTGCGATGAAATGTGCACAAAAACGGTGGCCATTCTTTTCGACAGTTGACAAATTTTTATAAAAATAACAGCCTTTGGCTTTGGCAGCTGCCAGACAAAATGTGCACAAAAAAGATGACTGCCATTGTTTTTGGAAAGAAGCTGTTGGATGAAATGTGCACAAAAATAACAGCCATTCTTTTCGACAGTTGACACATTTTCATAAAAATTACAGCCTTTGTCTTTGGCAGATGCCAGACAAAATGTGCACAAAAAAGATGACGGCCACAGTTTTTGGAAAGAAGTTGTTGGATGAAATGTGCACAAAAATGACAGCCATTCTTTTTGGCAGTTGGACTAAATGAGCATAAAAATAGACTTTACGGTTGAGTTGTCGGACAAATTGCACATACAGAAGACATCCATTTTTTGGAAGTTATTGGAATAAATGCGCATAAAAATGACAGCCATTCTTTTTGGTAACATTGCACCCTTGCACACCACTAGGAACGACTGTCCGAGAGGTAAATTTTCTGACCAGGCCCCACCTTTAGGAAAAAAATCGGCCGACCCACCAAGCGAAGTTCAACTTTCCGTTTTGTTGTTAGCACAAATTATTCCATCACTAAAGCAATTCCAAAAAATCACTGCCAGTAAAAATGACCTTTGATGTTTTGTCCTTCAATGAAATGACACCGGATTCAATCATTTCGTGGTACAAGTCGTTGCCCTCTCTGGTACGTTCTCCAACACCAGCAAATACAGAATAACCACCGTGGGCCTTTGCAACGTTGTTGATAAGCTCCATAATCAGGACAGTTTTCCCGACACCAGCACCACCAAACAAGCCTGAAAATAAAACAATAATATTCGTAAAAGCAGTGGTGGTGATGCTGCTGCAAAAATGATCAGCAGGAAAGAATTTTTACATGACATGGAGAATTTTTGCAGCGGGAAATCTTGCTCAGGGAAAAAACAAGGGTGGTGCAGTGTGCCGTGAACTTTTACAAAAAAGAGTGGCGTGATATCAGCAATCCCGCAGTCGTGCAAAGAAGAGGCAGCGTCACAGCGTGTAATGCAAATCCCAGAGAAAGAAGCACATTGTTTTCGTGATTGTATCACGACTACTTGGAGCTGACAATGATTTGATGTCATCTGAAAGAGGACAAAGCGAGCACCGGCATTTTCCATTTGGTTTCACGAGGTTTAGTTGGTAAACCATGTGGTGCAAGTACAGGGTTGCCAGCCATTTCCCAGATCTCAATTCCCTGACTTTTCCAGGTCCGTTGCCAGGAAATTCCTGGCCTTTTTCTGGCCCAATGCCTCATAAAACTGTCAATTTTCAGGATTTTCCTGAAAGAATGTCAAGAATTCCACAGTTTGATGAAAACTATTAATTTTGAAAAAGAAGCAAAAAGCATTTTTGACAAAAATTGGCTCAAATGTTCCAAAACAAGAGGCTCAAACTGAGTAATTTGACTGGAAAATTCCATTTTGGCATTTCGATTTCCCTGACTTTTCCAGGTTTGGCAGCAAAAGCCCTTGAAATCCCTGACTTTTCCAGGTATTCCAGGTTCTTTTTTCAAATTCCCTGACTTTTCCAAGTTCTCCAGGTCGCTGGCAACCCTGAAGTAGCAACTCAATTTTCTTTACTTGGGGATAACTCTTGTTGAGTTCGCAAGAAGTCCACGAGGACACCAATATCCGTCTTTCACGTTACGTCTGGAAAACGACTCGTTTGTTCCAACTGTATTTTTGCATTTTTCGGCGCCGTGTTACATTTAATGTATGTTATGAAACCTGTTATGGTTCTTGGTTTTGGCAAAAAGCAATACAGCAAGTTTTGTCCTCTAACAGTAGATAATACCAACTCAGTTCTCGGTTTTGGCAAAAAGAAGATAGCAAGTTTTGTCCTCTTACAGTAGATAATACCAACTGAGTTGGTATTATCTACTTTGGACAAAACTTGCTATCTTCTTTTTGCCAAAACCAAGGGCCATAACAGTGGCCAGCCCGAAATTTTTCGTAACGCATATCCAGTTCTCCAGCATCAGAGGAAGAAAAAAAAAAAAACTCCACAAATGTTTGCCTACAGGCAACAGTTTTCCTGCTAGAACCATTTTTATAGCACTCTGAATACATGCAATTTTTGCGATAAAACTTTTACATTGAAAAAAGTCTATCTTTGGAACCGAATATCTCGATATGTTTGATAATGTTTCAATCCTATGGCAAACTATCTGTGAGTGTACGAATATCTCAGCCGGTTTTGAAGATATTGGGCTGAAAATTAGACCACTAAAGTGTTTTTTTTTTGTGTAGAAGAGAGTGACATAGTCAGATTTTTGATCTGACACAGTTTTAGAAATAAGCTCTTCTTTACGAGAAGTCAGTTATTTTCCAGCTTCCCGAGCACGG
Organism: Sinentomon sp. SZTP_YWyxl; assembly: GCA_030068105.1. Taxonomy (NCBI): domain Eukaryota; kingdom Metazoa; phylum Arthropoda; class Protura; order Sinentomata; family Sinentomidae; genus Sinentomon; species Sinentomon sp. SZTP_YWyxl. The sequence goes on from JASGXE010012747.1 coordinate 6,370, forward strand.
TATGAAATACCAAGCTCCAACCTGAGAACCGTAAGTTACAGATGTCGAAATTCTGGCTCTGTCACTTCCTTTCGGGAAGCTTTTTTTCTAAAAAAACTACCAAGAGATGCCAGCAACACAGACAATGACAGACTATTCGTTACGTACCCATCCCTACCGCTAAAATCACCATAATGCGGAATCATTGAAGCAACTGGTAAATTGTTTTGAATGTGTTTAATTACCACTCTGTTGCCTACATTGTCAATCCCAAGTTTCAGTGGTCTAACTAAAAAAATCAAAAAAAAAAAAAAAAAAAACACCAAAAAGTGTTTTTGCCCCCCGAATGGTGCCCACATGGACACATTGCGCAAACTAGACAAAAAATGCTCATGCAGTGGCATCCAGACCATAGCGCCACCACTGGTGCCCTGTTATTCCAGACACAAAGACCAGACATCCACCGGAGGCACCGGTTTAGTCGTAGGAGCAGACCACCCTATGTGGCGCTCTGGACTTGGAGGCCAATCCACACGCTTGTGTCTGGTCTCTTTGAAGTGGAAAGCAGAGCGCCACATGTGGCATCCTGGACTTGGTGACAAAGGAGCTGATTTTAATTGGGCTTAAAAAGGTTAAGGCTGAATAAATTTTTTAATTGAATCGGTGAGAATGAAAAGGTCATATGTCCAGATTTTGGTCATTTTGAGTTCAGAGCGAAAACATCATCGCCATACAAGCATATTTTTTCGGGACCTTGACAACACCCTGTACCTAAACACAGAGCAGACCTTCATAAGTGGAAGCTCATAGACATGCAATGCAATATCTCAAACCACGCAGATACCTCATCTCCGATGTGTCGGCACTTTTGTCACACCTTTCGCTGAACTCAATAAAAATTGGAACAGGATCACATGCTTTTTTCATTTCACCAATTAGGTAGCTAGGTATCAACCGAATTTTGATAACATGAAACATGGCAGGAAATCCAAAGTGTTCCTTCTAAAGAACCATACCAATCTTTCCTCCTTTGGCATATGGAGCCAGCAAATCTACTACTTTGATCCCAGTGACTAAAATTTCCTGTGCAACATTCATGTCCACAAACTCTGGTGCTTCCTGGTGAATTGCCGAAAATTTGGTTGTGTTCACTGGCCCCCTTTCATCGATTGGTTCGCCTGAAGAGAACAAATCAGAAGACAATGTATGTAAAGGAAACATAAATTCGCAAGCACCTGCGGATTTTTAGCAGAATGCAGCAATCACAACTGCACAACAAGGGTACAGAACCTGTCAAAGAAGAAGTACAAATAGCCTAAAATCCATTTCATGAGCAGACCAAACAGCTATTGCATGTGAATAAAACACCAGGGACTTAAAATTAAAAAAGGTTGAATTTAAGCACCATTCCATGAAAACTAACAACACTCAAACTGAGGGTTCAAGATGAGCCAGGACAAAGACAAACACCTTGACACCTGTCCCTCTGAAAAAAGGCCAGAAGCATGGCTCGTGCAAATAGCAAAGAAAAAGTGAGAAAAGAACCAACGAAGGATGCAGAAATGTTCAATGCTGCTGGCCTTGATACAGTTGCACAACCAATGCTCGAAAAATTTATGGCTTTTATTGCCAACAGGTCAACAGTGGAGCCTCCCTCATTTGGTACCACCTGATAAGTTGTCGAGACACACCATGTCTTGTCCAAAGGGAAGGGTAAGTGCTGAACATTTCTTTTGTACATTTGTTCCCATAGTGTTGTGAACCTTTGTGGATGGAGAATGCAAGTTGCCTACTCAACACCTATCTCGGTAGAAAAAAATGGATGGGCATCCGACGGGGTTGTGCATCTGACGAACAAAACTGTTTTGACATGTGTGCCAAGCCATTCCGTTACGCCAGTTATGTGAATCTGTAATTCCGTTACTGGCTAAAAATCTCATTTGCCTGTAGGTAGTTGTGCACAAAAAGAATTATTCGGATATGTGCGGAACGCCAGCCAACCTTTGAAGTGCTGCAGCAGGTAAAAAATGATGAACTATTGATTTCAGAATGAAAACAAAATGTTGTTTTATGGCAATGGAATTACATGTACACAATGGAGCATTGCTTTTGAATTTTCTTATGGAAACAGGCAATTGGGATGCAAATAAGCATATTAGGGAGAAGAGTAACATTATGTGGCATAAAATTCAGCACTGACATACTGCTCTTCTCTGTTTGGCTCTCCAATATCATTCAATAGAAATGGGCGATAAAACACCTAAATGCTAGGTACTTGGATTTCACAGGTCACTTTAAATAAAAAATACTGGAGAACTCCACAAGTTTTTTCGAAGGCAATTCTCAATCCTTAACCCAAGACAATTATCTTTCCAACCTATATTTTTCACATTTGATGAACTTTAGAATTTTCACTCCATGTCTCCGTTCTCGTGATTTCGCCCTTCACAATGCACAGGAAAGTTAGTTCTGTGGAAAACAGTTATGCCTTTCGGTGTGCTTTACAAAAAAAAAATGTGTCCTCCCTCGTATTTGCATTATCCCTGCTTGCAGAACAACAGGGGTCCCAGCCACTTTTTGACAAATATAATAGGACATATAGGACAAATTTTCCTATTTTATAGGACATTATAGGACAGCTTGGATGCCAAAATATAGGACATTTATAGGACTCTTCACACATTTTTTTCTTGACCAACTTCCTGCCCAAAATGCAAAAAGTGAAAAAAACCCACCTATCTTCCACCCACTTGTTTTCTTTTCAGTTTTTGCCTTTTTTATTATAAGCTTAATTTTAAATCAACAATTCACAAGTAAACTGAACATCAAACACGAAAGAGTAATGTGATTATGTAAATGCTGTAGGGCCAGTGCTACATAGTACAAAATAAGCTAGGACTGTTTTTATGCTAACTTTTTCTTGCTAGATAGGGCCCTACTCTCTCAGATTACTAAACTGATCAAATGTGAAACGAGGAAAAGTATAACTGAGAATTTGTTTCGAATATGATTATAGCCCATTTTCACCTCAGCACTCAAGCAATATTGACTTGCTTTGACAATAGTTGCTAAAAGCTGACAATAGTTGCTAAAAGCAAGTGGGTTTGATGGAAAATTTGTCAGTTTGATTTAACTGATTGCTTGATTGATTGGTAATGCCTTTAAGCAAACAAGCCTTACCGCCTGTAGCAAGTCAATCTTGATTTAGGAGACAGCCGGTTTAAGATTTGGGGTGTTCAAAACTTGCCGCAGCCTTGTACTTTTGTACAAATTTATTATTCCTATTCATGTCCTATTGTTCGTATTTTTGCCTTTCTAGCTAGGTATCTAAACAAATGGGCTTTATTTCTAGTAGACAAATCAAAAATGCCTGGGAATCTTTCTAGCATAATTCAATGATCAGATTTTGATCGCCCTGTCAAAGGACAAAAGAATAGCATAATAAGCCACTCTACACAAACATGTGTTTTCAAAGATTTGGCTGTGACTTTCTGCAAAGCGTCAGGCCTACGTGAGATTTAGAATTCTAATTCTAGTTCTAGTTGTCCAGCAAGCCCCAGCTCACGTGAGCCAGACGGTGGCAGCAAAAATTAAAAATAAAACAACATCAAGAATACAAGTGCCACGGATTGGGCGAGCCAGATAAAATTAATAAGTACATGGACACCAGTAACGTAACACGTCTCCGCTAGAACCCAGCAAGAGCGTCGTTCCTGGGACCCAAAAAAAGAAAAGAAAATACATATAACACAGAAAATGAAATGGAAAGTAGTTGGCTAGATCGCAAACGGACCTTCAGGACAGTAGAGAAAAGAAATTAATAGGGTTTGAGGACAGGAACAAAGAGGTCTAGGACATCAGAAAAAGCAGGATTTCTAGCAGACAGCTAGACATCCTAAAGACGAAGAGGAAGAAATTTAGGACAGGACTGATAGAGTTTTAGGACAGCTAGAATAAAAGTGAAGGTCAAAGTTGCGATCCATGGAGGAAGAAAGTGAGCTGCTCGTCCTAGGACCCCTGGCAGCAAGCGGGTATTCTGGCACAGACACCAGGGACAGGCCGCTTAGAATTCTAATAAAAGAAAAAAATTATTCAAGGTTTACTTTCGAGAGAAAGAAAGTTAGGTAATTTGAGACATAACGGTAAATTTGATGACAGAATAGTTAAGACTGAGACTTCTGGGACTTTGTGCAAAGCATCAGAGCTCTGAAAAATTTAGATTCCATACGTCTCGTTTTGCTGCTGCTGTTGTCCTCAAGCTAACATTTCCTCACCTTGATGGTGGGCCAGCCCCAGGAAGTAAAGCAGGTAGGCCCTTATCAGACTAGTTTTTCGTTTTCTTTTCTTTTTCAATCACGCAATTTATTGTTTCATTAACTGACTATTTTTGGCTGGTGATAACAGCCACCGATTAAAGATTGGACTTCAAATTTATGTTTGTAAAAAATGAATAGCCATTTGTTTTGGATTACTTCCGACAGAAAATTAATTTTGCTGAGAAAGTTGAACAAGTCATCATGAATTGAAGGTAGGTTTGTGATGGGTTAAAAAGGAAGGTTGAGAACAGATTTCATTCACAATTCTTCATTCACTCAGTCGGTCATTTCTTTCCCTCAATTTAATCACTGGGACTGGATTAATGATGATGTTTCATGACACAGCTTTTTGCAGCTTCGAGTGAAAATAAGCAAAATATAGGAAATATAGGACAGTAATTTGAATTGTGGTACAAATTCGTTTTCCAACTTGAAATTGGTCTGTTTGAGGCGTGCACCAAGAGCAAATTCAAAACCGTGTTTACCGGTCACTCAAAACCAGTGTTTACCGGTCACTCAAAACCAGTGTTTACCGGTCACTCAAAACCAGTGTTTACCGGTCACTCAAAACCAGTGTTTACTGAATCAGTTTAAGTGACCACTACATACCTACTGGTTTTGATTTGCCAGAATTACTTTCATTCTCTTCCAAAACAACTTCTTTTTGGCATTTTGGTAAATATCTGAGAATCAAAAAACATGTAAATCAACACCAGCTGGGGGGAAAATGCTGAAAAAGACAAAAAAAAACTTGAAAATATAGGACATATAGGACAGTTTTCCCGAAATATAGGACATTATAGGACAAGTCTAAAAATATAGGACAATATAGGACATTATAGGACGGCTGGGATCCATGGAACAAAATAAAAAAACCCATTGCGTCTTTCGGCAATGCAGCAGAAAATGTTACAGCTTCCTCATTTAAAGTCAAATCAATGGCAAAGAAGTGCCCCATATCATTTTTACAAAAAACTGCATAACAACATCAGGAATGCCTTATATTTTCCTGTTTCATAAAATGGGTAAACCTCCAGAAAATGGTACCTACCTAATAGGCACACCTGAAAAATGCCAAAACCCTGCAAACTAAGGAAAAACAACTGACCAATAACATTTATGATCCTGCCAAGTGTTTCTGGTCCAACTGGAATCCTGATTGGAGAACCAGTGTCCAACACATCCTGACCTCTAATAAGACCTTCTGTACCATCCATTGCAATGGTTCGGACCGTACTCTCACCTGCAGAGAAAGCAATTTAGGTAACGTGCGAGAGAAAATGTATGCGTTAGAAAGAATTAATTTCGATCCTATTCAAACAAAGGCCAGCATCTGATACGGCCAGCATAGGTATCTATACGAATGGGATTCCTCGATGAATCCTGCGAGTATTATCACCTAATTTCTGCAAACCAAGTAGGCCTACGTACCTGCTAGGTACGACAATATAAGCGAACAAAAATAATTTTGGTCCGCGAAAAGTGATAGCCCAGGAAAATAATTTAAATAGCAATATTCCTGATCACTTGAACCGAGAGGTCACAAGACTTAATTGTGGGCCTTGCTGCAAATCAATTTAGTGTTTCCAAACAGTTTGGACTTTCTCAAGGTTCAATTCCAGAAATCAAGGTTTTAGGTTTTTTTGAAGTTTCCAAAGTACGTAAACTTTTTCTGTTGATTTATGGACCTGGACCCACATGGATCAGATGTCATTGACGAATTGCATGTCTGGGGCTGAATTTCAATTTCGAACCACTTGTTTTTTTTTTCAGGACATTTTTCAATTTGTTTACCTGAATTGAAAAACCAAAACAATTTACTAATAAATAAAAATGGGGACCATTTTTATTCATTTAGGCCCATTGTTCTGATTCACCTAATATTTATCAGACTTTTTTTCAATTTATTTAAATTGAAAAAAAGTTGAACGATTCAAGGGGGAAGGGGGAATTCAGATAGCTGATTTCGATTAAAAATTATCAATCCATGAAGGACGGAGTTGATTATGACATGTAGGGTTGCAAAGCAATGCTTCCGGGACAGACAAGAGCCGACCGGGATCGAAATGGGTTGGCGAGCAAAAAGAAAAAAAAGCTTTTTTCGATTTTCGACCGGGACCGAAATAATGCGCTGACGAGCAAAGAAAAGCTTTTCGACCGGAATTGAAATAGTCTGGCGAGCAACAAAAAAGGTTTTCGACCAAAATGTGACCATGCTTGAAAATCTGTGCCCCAGGGCTTCAAACGACTTTTTGCAGAACAACTGATGAGATGTTTCAGTGCCAAGGCGGAAAAAGCTTTCTTTGTTGGCTACCACTCCGGCTCGTCAAAATTCATATCTTGTGTAGGTAGATAAAATATTCATGATCACTGCTTCATTGTATTGTTTTTCTAGTGATTCCATTATCGATATTTTCCTTAAACGAATGCAGATCGATGGCCAATAATGACTGCATTATGATGCTGTGTTGTGCACATGGAAGCTACGTTTCTGAGGCCAGTAAAAATCACCAATTGGTCACAGAATCGAATCTCAAAGAATGCTGGCTTTCCACTGAAAAAAGATGAAGAACCCCTTGACTGCCATGGCGTATATACAGGTAAATTTTCTGGAATGAGTGCACAATGGGGTTTTTATTGCCATAAAGAGAAAAAAAAAACAATTTGCAAAACAATGATGGCCCTCGAAGAGAGGTCCCAAAAAGCTGCCACCAACATACCCAAGTGCTGAGCAACCTCCAGGACAAGCCTGGGTTTCCTGTTCTGTACTTCCAATGCATTTAAAATCGGCGGCAAATTCTCGTCAAACTGAACGTCAACAACAGCACCAATCACAGCCACTATCTTCCCGTTGCCTAGTTTTGCTTTCGGCTGAGCCTGGCTGGCAAATGAAGTTTTCTCTGGAAAAAAGGGGTAAACAATTCACATTAACATACACATACAGGGTGAGTCAGTATATCCACCCCAAAATTGAAACATTTATATCTTGTAAACCCTTCTTCGGAGCATGTTGGTGCCAGCAAATTGATTTGTTTGCCTTCGTTTGGGGTTTCATAAAAAGTCGATGACTTTCTTCTTAGTCCACCCATTCATGCCAATTCTTGAAGGGGTGGTTTCGGGTGGTCTCAATAACTCTTTTGACAGTTCTTCGGAGATGTGAGATTTAAATTACAAAGTTGTAGGTAATGCCTGCTCCACCGAACTCGTCGTGATTGTTTCAGCCCTCCGCACTCCCTCTGTTTTCTTACAAGGGTGATTTTTTGCTGTGTCACTTCTGCCGGGCCAAATTATCCGTGAATTATCGCAAAATGTCAATGGTGATAAAAACGAGCTAATGAGTGAAAAAATTGGGGTGCGAGTCGGGGCACCCGTTCCCCAGGGGAAAAAAGCAAATAGAAAAGAATAACAAACTAACCCGCTGTAACTCTTTAACGGTTTGTCATGGAACATTGTTCCAAATTACAAAGTTGTTAAGTCTGCTCCACCGAAACCGATCGTGAAGTTTTCACCCCTTCGAAATATGCTTGTTACATGCTGTGGATGGTTTTCCGAAAAACAACCCCTCGTGTTTTGACCGTAAGGGGTGGACTTGGACAAAAGAAACTGGCATTTTTAAAAAGCGCAATCGATGGAGATACAAGCACTTTCCAGCAGCAACATTCTCTGACAAGCATGTCGCGAGAAATGAATATCTCAATTTTGGGGTGGCTCTACTGACTTATCCTGCATACGAAGGCGGTTCAAAAATGGACTCAAAAATGACTCACAGCGGAGAGATCATGACGGAGGTAACGCTAACTCCGAGCTG
>JASGXE010012748.1:0-13681 GCA_030068105.1 Sinentomon sp. SZTP_YWyxl
TTTTGGCATGAAACCCATTTTATTTTCAAAAACGTTGTAAATAATCTCTATCGTAAGAATGTTTTTATTTCATGTAGATACAATTTTCCGAAAACGTGTATTTAATGAGAAAGGTGCTGACTTAATCTGATTAAAATAAGCCTTTTGTTCCGCAGACGGCCAGCCGACATCCGATTTCAAAACCCGATCGCTTGTTTTCGAAACCTACCGAAATCGCAGGTGCACTGACGTCATTTTTTTTAATTGCAGACGCTCTTCAAGCACGTTTGATCAAAGGCAGACTCGAAAGCGAATTTCGGCATTCTTCGGTGGTCTAGTGGTCAGGGCATTGGACTGCAAATCAGCCGCACGGGGATCGATTCCAATCGGCGTCAGATTTTTTCAGATTTTTGCGGCTGGGGGACTTTTTGCATTTTTGTTGCTGGGGGGACACCAGGCGATGGACGGAAACCCAGAGTAGGTCAAGGTGGGGTAGGAAAGGTTAGGTCAGGTTGAAATAGCTTTAAACTTTTCGTTAGTAGTGTATAAATGAGGTTTTTGTTGCAATGACGTCAGTGAAACATGCGATTTCGGTAGGTTTCGAAAATACGCAACCCGATCAACCGTCGGTCCACCGATCGCCGACTTTGACTTGAACTACTCGTAGAATGAAAACCGTTAGAAAACAATCCGCAAGAAGAATCGATGGGAAAATTGTCAGGCGACCATCCATTACGTTATGCGTGTATACGTACAGTCAACATTGGCAAACTGTTTGCAATTCATCAAAGTTCTAACACCGGCTAAATTTGTCGAGAAAACATCTGATTTCTTTCTTCTCGATGCTACTTTTTCCATGAAAATCCTCCTTCGCATACGAGATTCCATTTTCGGTTTTGTATCGGCACAAAATTATTTTACAAGTAGAATAATTTCAAAACTAGTTTTTTTTATTATTTTTTTTTCCATCGGCAGGCTGCGGGCTTAGGGTCCAAGTTGGTCACATTAACGGTTATTAGACTATCTTCTGCCGACATGACTGGACTGGGCTCCATGGCTGACTGTGAATGTATAATCTGGGGTGGGATCCTCTGTTGGGTCCCTATGGGCAAAACCCCACAGAGACCTATCTGAGGCAGAGTCATCCAAAGGTTGAAGAACTTTTGAAATTTCGGTCCTCAACATGTGGGCCTGAAATGTGATGTTCCCAGACCATTTTGAAGCCTGAAGTGGTTTTGTCACTCAAACCAGAAAGAAACATTTGACCATAACATGAGAAGGTCCTATCCAGACATCAGGTCCCCTTGTCGTTACAGAACGGGATAGCATGCCGACCAAAAACAACAATGTTCCTTTGAGTTTGTGCGTAGAATAAAAATGTTAGGAATTCCAAATCAGTCCTGTGGCCGTCCAAGGCCTATTGTGCCCACCGGTTTAATGATTGCAAAGTATAAGGTAGATCGTTGTCGGAAAATGCTTTAGAAAAATAAGCCATTTTATGACATACCCTAGCTAAGTGAGGCTCGGAGAGCTTATTGATGTCTACAGGGACAATAAAACGCACAACAATGCGTTGGACGGATGAGGCCTCGGCGTCCATTTTTTTCCTTTTTTCCTCACATATTTTACGTGCGGCCGTAAATTCGTGTACGATGACGAGGCGGATGAAACAGAATGCGAAAACTTTTCCAGTATAGGCATAGTCAGCACAATACAAAGGATAGTTTTTCAGAGTTATTTTGGGACAGCGTACGAACCATTTCATCCATGGATGGATGCCATCATTCGCAATGGGCAATAAACCAGTTGAAATTTTCAATCGGCAACTATCTACATGTGGTTACTCGAACCACGAGGATGTTTTCCGGGCTGAAAATTGGGATATCAAACAATGTACCTAATGACAAGAAGCAATAGGAGGACCCCAACCAGTAGGTTGACAACAATCAGAAGACATTGAGGATTTGGGTTAGGTCAGGTTTGGTTAGCTTCAATAACAAGAAAAAGGACAGGCAAAATGTAAATTTCGTCCCGGAAATCGCGCTGCAACAAATCAAGCTGCCAAAGTTTTTACAGGGCGCCCAAAAAAGCTAGCAAAAATGGGCTTTTCTGCGACATCTTTGGGTCGACTAAGCTAAAAATCCTCGCTAAAAATCCTCTGATCATCGATGCGCAGTGGTTCGCGCGTCGGTCTCGTAACCTGATGGTTGCGGGTTCGAATCCCGTCCGGGACACGACCATTTGCCGTGGCACAAATCGTGTGCATCCTCCATCGGCGAGGCACGGTGAATGGCAATTGTCATGGTACAAACCGTGTGTGCATCCTCCCTCGGCGAGGCATGATGAATGAGGTCGGAAAGACAGACTTAAGCGGTCGGACCACCAGCCAAATGGCTATCCGTCCAAAAGACTCAAAGAAGAAAAAAAAAATAAAAAAATGCGCTTCGCTTCACTATCTCACCGAAGTTCCTAAACAGAAGCATTTATAAATTGACATATTGTCAGGGAGTGGGGAGTTAAAAGAGTAAAAATCCTCGCCATCATCCTTGATTCATTTCTGTTTTTTCAGTTTATGGTTCAACTTCCTTTGAACCGAGTTTCGTAAAGCACTCGCATATGCCAGATTTGTCACTGTGTGCTTTGTGGCCTCATCTATTTTTGAGTTTTGATTTCACAATGCTGCCATCACAATGAACGTATGTTACGAATGTTAAACTGTGTGGGTGTAGCGCTGCTTGTGGCTGAAAATAAAAAATCACTGCAATTTTAACATCTCTCCATATGTGGTGTTGCCGGGTGTTGCCATGACGGGGGTTGGTTGTCATGCAGTGGTTTTTATCTCATATCTGTGCAATATTTTTGACGCGATGCCCTACAATAGGGCAACGTCCGTCACTTAGAAAGTGTCACGCTTTTTGAAAAAGCAAATCGGAAATGCAGCGGACAACGAACGCCACGTGAAAGGTCACCACCTCTCTTCCATGCAAAACAGGCCTGTACTCGTATTCCGGCAGCCTCATCAGGAGAACAGAGCTTATCGCCTGAACTGATCAATCAAATAGGTATTATGAATTAAGTGTGGATAAGCGCTTGGCGCGTACAATGAATCTTTAATCAAAAGAGAATTACACACATGTTCTTTGGGGGCTTTCCCCTGCGGCCTTGGGGCGCAAACCCGCTCCCTGGGCTGCGCCCCGAGGAGCAGCCATCGGCCGCTGTGACGTCTGGGTCTACTTCAATGGGTTTTTTCCGCCTGAACATTCATCGTTGGCATCAGTTTTAAAAAAATTGTGTGTTCCAAGCGAATGCGTGCCAAGTGAGTGCTTTCAGTCTGTGTACAATTACAAAGCCATAAAATCACCGCTTACACGGGCAAAAACAGCAGCATCAAAAGGGTAAAAAGGGGATTACCGATACTTACCGATTCGCAAATGACTAAATGTACAAGGTGCTCCGACGAATCGTTAACGGTCAATATCTACACCGTTTTTTGTCTATATCTGATGGCAGAATCAAAATGTGCACATGGCAACGTTACTTTTTTCGTCGCTATCAACTCTGCGGCAATGAAGCGCGTTGCTGTAGTATAATGGCGACTGAATTACCTTTTACATACATGTAAAAATAGCCACTAGGCCTATTTAGCTTTTAATAAAAACTTCCTGTTGCAGAAATTAAAGACCCATTTTTTTACCCCAGGACAAATTCTGACTCCTTTTGAAAGCTTTGTTGTAATCTGACGCTTTCATCTCTTCACCCATGCATAAGAGGAAAAGTAAAATAAAAAGTTCAAATGCAAAAATTCAAATGCAAAAGTTCAAATTCCAATATAAAAGGCAAAATGGGAAAAGTCACACGAAGCAAAACAATTACACAAAGGAACACTGTTTACAGAAAACTCATTTTTCTTGACATGAAATGCATTTTGGTGATTTGATAAGAACTCTCATATCTATTCTAAAAATGTCACTCTGGGTATACAAGAGGTTTTGAATGAAATTTTTGTCAACGGCCGGGAACCGCTTGAAATCTATTCAGAGGTTTTGGGGAATTTTTAAAAATTGTGTTTAATTTTTCCGGTTTTAAAAAATTTTTTTTTCCCGTTGGGGGACAAATTGGGAAATTTATGCAAAATTGTTCCGCCCTTCTTTTCCTGATGCCCCCACCCTCCTCAAGTTTATTGATTTTCTCATTTACGTGCACCGATTCCCATTAATAAAGGGCCAATATTGGCCTGTGCCGGATCTCTGAATTTTTCTGCTGACGCATTTTCCCTGCTTTTAATTTTGCCGCACCACCACCAGCAACGCATTTATTTTAACGACACGAGACAACGTAATTTCCGAAACACTATAACAAACACCGCTCATTAATATCCGAGGCCCAATTATGTAATGTCCACTGTGTTTTAAAATAGGGAATTAATATTGGTCTCTCGGTATTGGATATTCTCTGTTCTCTGCGATGCTGTGCAGGTGGACCGCCATGCGGAATAAATGGGAAAGTATTTATTTCCATACACCTCGGCCATTTTGTTTTCGTGCCGCAGACCACCTTCAGCCGGGTTTGTTCGCCATCAGCGGCTGAACCGTTCCAGATTTTGGAAATTTCAGACCAAAATGCGGTTGTTTCCAATTAGTTTTTGGTGGAAGATTGCTACATGGTGCACCAAAAACTCTATGACAATAAAACCGTGTCTAAAACACCCGAGCAACCTTTGGGGTTGAGAAAATTGCGACCTTACGACGATTTAAGCGAGTATAAATTCTGCGATCCCTTTGCCTTAGAACCAAGAATATGCGAAACCACGCATCACGGCTATTTTCAATTTATTTATTTCATTTATTTATTTATTTATTTATTGTAGCAATACTGCCGCGAAGGATTGGGCGGCAGGCGTGCAAAAAGGGTGCACGCTCCCATGTCATATATGTTCTGCCAGGGCCGAAAGCAGAAATCCGCTGGAGGGGAAAAGCTTAAATGGTTTTTGCAATTTTCTGAAACCCAAAGGGACACGCCAAAGGGACCATGGGACACGCGGACGTCCATTGGGTGCTTTGCGCAGTTCGTCTCAAGTTGTCTACCAACAAAAATCAACGTGTTTTTTTTTTTAAATCGCTTGCAATAGATTTTTAAATTAATTTTCACTGTCGAAATATTTTCGCATCCGGCCTTCTTGCTCTTCGAAACAGTAAATAGTGGTAGTTACATGAGATGCGCTTTTATAAATGTGCGAAAGATATTATGTGCATAATGGTTGAGAAAACTTTTAGTCGCATGACCTATCACCACATAGTCGTGGACACATGCAGTTGATTTCCAATTTAATTAAATGATTTTGGTTGGTGTTTCCCATATCTTTGCACCCTGCACCGAGATATTTTAACGGCACTCGCAGTTTACGGAAATATTCAGCCGAAAAGGTAACGTAAAAGCTTTTTGGAGATAATTTTGATCGGCACAGGTGATGGAAAATGCTAACACAACGTGCAGCAAGGAATATTTCATCAGAAGGACCTACGCTCTAAATTGAGGTTTCCGTTTGCACACATTCGTAACGTCTTTTATCACAAGTTTAGACTGAAGTGTTCCTTTCGGAACATTTGGAACACGAGGTGTGTTCTCAGAACGTCACTTCCTGTCACAGGTTTTGAACACGTGCGATTTGGAGCACATGTGCTGTTAAAATCTTTTGCGGGTTCCAAATGTGTCAAAAGAAATACCGATCCGAACACACGATGTGTAAACGTTTCCGAAAAGAACACCTCCATCTAAGGTCGTGTTAAAAAAGGTGTAAAAGGGTATTCCAAACGGAAACATCCAATTTATAGTGTAGCTAAGAGCTGCGAGCAGACGGTGCCGAAGGGCTTCCTGTGGCTATTAGCGAGGCAAGGCAAGGCTGCGGCACGGTTGTTATTAGAACCTTAAGCTAAAACTGTCGCCAACCATTGCGAACAACTTCTACGGCTTCGATAATAATTTGCGTCAATCCCAATTTGCTGGACAGTCGCTAAACAGGCCTTTGATGAGAATTGAGAGACAACAGGAGCATCTGCAGATGCGAACTTTGACTGCACACGTGGATGAAGGCGTCGAAAATACGAATATAAACGATGCTGTTGCCGGGTGTTTGAGAATTGATTCTGAGGAAAATCGTTCACGCAGATATCAAGAACTCAACTGGCACTGAAATCCAACTTTGGCAGCCTCTATTGCCGAATTAACTTAGCAAATGTGTGTTCCGTATTCGCACCCATTTAAAATACGCCTATACGAGTAGGTAGAGACAGTTCACTATTCCTATTGCTAGTGATATAGCATTCGTAGATTTGTTATCCCCCGCATTGCCCGAATGAAATGTCACGAAATCAAGTACTCGCAGGTGGGCTTTTCCGAAACCATCGCCTCTGTTCCCTCTTTCTAAAATAACTGGATTTGCACCGATCCATTTTGGGTGGGTTTTCGTTTGAATTGTGCTTATTGCCAAGCAAGTAGCCGCTTGTCGTCATCGAAAACCAAGGCCTTTGGCATTGTTCTCTGCATGTTTGCACGTTTATAATTAGACTAAGGGAGATCAGAACTAAGCGTTTACAGAAGCGTAAATCAGAAATCCATTCATGGCAACCCTTTCACTAGAATCGCAATAAAATCATGACAAATATTTTATTTGGAGACTCCTGCAGTCCAGCTTTTTTCAAACATTATATCAATAATTCTCCAATGCGTACAACAGAGGGAAGAGTTTCAAAAAACAAGAAATCATAGACATGCATAAATAAAACAACGGCGCAGCTTCAATGAGAAGGCTCATGACATTGACAAAGGTCGATTTAGTTATCCTCAGAAAAATGTCAGGGAGAAAAATGCGCAAGAATAGACATTGTATGTTCAAAAACTCTGGATTTATCTGCATGGAAAATATCTGTTGCAAATACAAACCACCTAATTGGACATGTGTTACAACGGCATATGATAACAGATACCCCAATGCGTTCCTCCTCAATCTTTGATTATTATCAAGAAGACGTAAGTTGTTGTGGTTTTGTCTCAATTCGAAGAAAATTTCAGCGAAAACCTGCATCTCTCGTCCTTTTGAAATATGACTTTTCGACTTTGTGCAAATTCAGGAATGCAATTTTCGTGGCTGCCAGTTTCAGCAAAATGAATTGGAGTTTGTTTTTCGAATAAAAGAGACAGCTTTTCTTGTGTTATGGCAGGGCGAAGTAAAAGGAATTAGCTGTCCAATCTGGAATGAAAACTGACAGTTTCGCTCTTGGGGCCTACTCGTACAGTCTAGCCACAAAAATAATGTCGTCCTGAATGCAGAGCAAGGAATGCAAACCCTGTTTTGTTGTATTTTTGTAACATACGCTGGGAACTGCACGTGACAGGTAATTCTAGTCAGGCTTCTCAGCTAAGTTTTCCATAAGGAAATGTAGTTTTGTTGCGAGAGGTTCGAATCTCGGTTGTTCGAACATCGCTCACATAGCAGTGTTGCATAATCAAGCACGACAATCGCGCTTCTCCGAATCAATAAGTCTTGCCTTTCTGTGGTTTATGATCTAATTTTATTGCCCATTGTGCGATGATGCGGACAGAACTGCTTGCATCAAAGCTGTAATGTCATTTTTACTTCCACGGGGATCAGCTGCGTAAAGATTTGGCAGTTTACACTTGACAGACACAAGTCGAAATACGAGTTTGAGACTGATGGAAACTGACCGGACACAAATCAGAAACTGAGTTGGTAAAATTTCGATTAGAAATTAAAATTTCGGTCATTACATGGGCCGGAGATGTTCAATTTTCTGCCTCAGACTCATTCCCATGAAAAGAAAATTTACCATTATGTGTCAGAATTTCAGGTGTTTTAGTAGCCGCCCAGGCCGGCCACCCCGGGCCGTCAGTTCACAAAACCTGCCGTGACTTTAGATGGCAGGCCAGGGCCCCCACCTAGCATTGTTTTTTCCGAGAGGGGACAGGGTTAGGTCAGGTTCAGATTGCTTTAGGTAAGAAAAAAAATCTTTTTCATTCTTGCGAAAACAGGTCCCCAATCGAGCATTCTTGCACAAAACGCTCTCTGCCACCGAACGTCGTGGCAGGGTGTGAAAAATCGCCCCCGGGCCGGTTGTATCGGGCATGTTGCGGGACGTCCCTTTTTCCCGCGCCATGATGGGAGAAAGGTTTCCCTTGTTCGCGAAATTTCCGGTCACCAGCATAGCATTCGGCGACTTTTCTTTTCACGAGAGCTAAGTTTGAACCATCGAGCAACGCGGGGACACCCGTATCGTATTTATCGTGCAAAGATTCAAGACGAATGCGAATGCCTGAACTTTAACATGTAATCCTCCACTTTCGTTTCATTTTTTTTAAATTTCAGCAGGCTAACCATTGTCGAGTCAAACCGAACTCTCACCCACAATCGTTTCGCAAACATTTGACCATGCACAATCTCAAATTTCAGTTTTATGTTAAACAGAGCTGAATCTGGAACTGACCGCAAGTCCTTCTCCTGTCCTTCATTACATTTGAACCATGCACAATCTGCAAATTGTGCAGTTGTGTATGTTAAATCAGCTGTCAATCTGGCAACTGCCCACTCGCAAAGTCTACACTTCAAAAAATACATCCGTCCTAATCATTAATCTGCTTGAACAATTCCAGACCTAATCCATGCTTGTGCTGATCCTTGTGTCAAAGGGTTTGGAAACACATCATGTGCAACTGGTTTCAGTTTGCTGTGAGGATAATGGACAGGATATTACCCCTTACCCCCTGTCCATTATCCCCCCCAGTTGAAAAATATTTCGCATTCAAAATGAGGCACTTTATGCATAAATGTGGGTATTTTGCCCTAACATTAAGGTTTACCCCCAGTTAATTTTCAACAAATCGGGCACTGGGAACGTGTTTTCTTGAGATCGTTGCCAAGGTAAGGAAGACAATGGCAGATGCTCCGGTGCCGTTTTAAATGTTTAGCATTTCGAACCAAATCAAATAAGCAGAAATTTGCAGAACGGCTGCGAAAATTCAATTTACCAAGCAGCAGAATACGCTAATCAAAATTGACAAGGACGGCCAATTTGCAGTACCTATAATGCGACCAAAGGAAAGACGGACTTAAGTCCGTCTTCCCTTTCAAGAAATTTGCATGATAATGGAAAATTTGCCATTATCATGCGGGGTTTCTCCACAGGAGACCCTTAAATTTTGGGTTTTACGGTTAGGCACCCGGAGACTTCTGGAGTACAGGCAAAGAAAAAATAACTGTCGGGAACACTTTTTCACCATTTGACTGTGGCCCCCGTTATCCGAGCAGAATCAAAAGTGCCCCATTGCAACAAAGGTTAAAATGGAAAACTTTAATTTCTGTGGAGTTGAGTTTTTGTAAAACTGCATTGTTGCTCCAGATGAATACATGTATCCGACAGTTAATTTTTATTTCCTGAAAACAATTGGATACGCAAATACCACGCTATTAGCCTGGGGTTATTTGATGGCAATTTTTGAGATGTTTAATTGACAGATGTGGTTACCGGCGGCCTGCAATGCCATGACCCAAGAACTTCTGCAAATGTGGAAGCCTGTGAACCCTGAGAATAGGTCAGTCTCAGCGCAAAACATCAAGCAGATATTTGCCATCCACCGCGGGTCTGGCAAGTATTCACGAATTTAAGTGCAGACAAACATGTAAAGTTTTCTCCAAATATTCTGGCCGGGAGAGATGATCGCCATCGCCATTGCACTGGCGCAAATGCACACATGCCACGTCAAAAACGGGTTAGTCACTTGTCCGGTTAATTTTGAATCATCCTGAAAAACTGGGCCACAAAAGAGTACCTCTAAGCAAGGAGTTGACGAATGTTGGCGGAAAGTATGGCGCAGCTCACAAAATGGCATATCTGTATACGAGTATAGGCGATCGATTTGTGGAAAATTTCTCTTTTGCATACGTGTGGGGCCAATACACGTAATTATGACCCGTGTATTTTCATGATGTATATTCACGCTATGTTACCTTTGAAATACACGCATGACACCTCCACTTTTGGTTGTCAGAATCTTTCCGGTGTGAATTTGCATTTGAATGCTTGGCCAAATCCGCTACGGCAAAATCCGCAGCATCACAGGACCAGAATCTGGAAAGCTAATTCGGCCGTGCAATAAATCAGTCGGGATTGCTACCCAATTATGGAAAGGCTGATATTTTTACATTTTAACGGACGAATGCATTATTCATTGATCGATGCCAAACGAGGATTGCCCGCAGTTCTAAAGTCCGCAATAGATGACAAGGGGTGCAAATTCAAGGTCGGACACACCGAGACGAATATGCGTTGAAAGATAGTTCAGTGTTAGAAACACACTGAAGAATTTGCTTTCAGGGCAAGCAATCCCATGGAGTGCATTTATTTCTCATCTGGAGAAATTGAGAGCCGATAGTTGTTAAAAGAATACTTAAATCAGAGTTATAGGATAGAAATATCGCTGAACATTTAAATGGAATTTGGTTTGCATTTTTTGATAAACATGATTTTTCCGTATGAGGTTTTTTTCCTAAAAATTCATTGATAAAAGAGACTGTTTGAGAATATAGCTCTTGTTCGGAGGCTCCATGTGAAATCAATAGTGAAATCATGCAAAAAAGTAGTGAAACCTTTAATAAATAGTGAAACCTTAATGAAACCTTAAGGATTCACTATCAATAGTATCGTGAAACCTTTACCTTTGACACATTTTTTATGAAATAGTAAAACCTTTAGTGAACAGTGAAATTAACGGTTGAACAGTTGAACAGTGAAATCAACAGTGAAACCCACCATGAAATCCGTGATGAAACCTTTACTTTATCAAAATAAAAGATCACAAACCGTTCTTTATATTGTTTCATCTCTATTGCATGAGTCTATTGGATTCTCTTGTTATTCCTATAAAATCTCGCACTTCACAGCATTATCGGTGGGTGTCTGTAAGTGAACTTTGGTTTGAACTTTGCTCTTGAATTCAAACCAAAAATTGTCCGCTTATCGCAGCTTCATAGTTTTAATTTTAAGGCCAATTTTATTGGCCACTGCTGACATTATCAACTCCAAATCATTTGGTTACCCATCATATCTTTCTTGCAAGTCCAATTGCACGCAACTCGTTAAAAATTGCAGCTGGCAATTTCCGCAATTCTAGCACGCATAAAAGGCACAAAAGCGACAGAAATTCCCCTGTACACTCACATTCATATGTCAATCTGTGGGCAAAATAACAACGAAACACTCGTTCATTAATCATGGTTTGCGGTGTGTGTGAGATACCAAAATAAAGCATGGCGTATTGCATTAAAATTGAGGCTGTATTTTTTCGTGTTTGCCGCAACAATGGAGAAACTTATTCATAGCAACTCTCCTTGGATTCGTTATGTCATTTTTCATTCTTTTTTATTTTTTCATTCGGTATATTTGACTAATAAGTTTTATATTTTCCAGTTTCGGGAATATCTTGCTGCAGACACTCCATTTGCTAATTACAACGATCCTCGGGAGACAGGAAATGCGAATACAATGATCAACACGCCACTCATTGTGCCGATTTTTTAAACAAAGTCTATCTTTAAGGCCGCGGATTCTTTTTCTTTTGCATAAAAAATTGCATTTAAAAAAAGAAGGAATCCGCGGCCTAAAAGATGGGCTTCGTTTAAAAAATCGGCCCAATGTGCACAAAACAGTAGGAGCATACAAGCTTAGAACAATCCGCGAGTTAAAATTTAAAGCCTCCTTAAACTAAGAATCGAATTCTGAAAAGATAATAGCCGTTAAAACTCAAACCCCGATTGCATAATCGCTGATCAAAGATCAAATCTCTGCTAAAGTTATCCGCGGCTTTAATATACTCGTAAATGCCCTGGAAAAGTCATTAATCGACGATTATGGGAAAGGCGAAACAATTTTAGCACCGTTTGTGAAGGCAAAATTAAAACAATCCTTGAGTGAACTTTTAATCTTCGTTTAAGAATTCCGGCAAGAGAGTAAAACCAGTCAACACGGACAGAGGCCGCATGAACAAACGGTATGGCACAAATGTTGTTCCCGTGGTCATTCTGAGCCAAAAAATATCGATTGGATTTATTCCCGTTAAGGCTTCTTTTGCAAGATTTAGCTCTTTGTTGTTTGGAAAATCCGTTCATCGGCCAAAACCACCTAACATATCTCCTTTCTCTTCTTGCTGCTGTGGTTCAGGATATGGGACAAAAGTTCCTACGGCAATTGCTCGAAAACAAGAAAAAGGCGTAAACACATACTTTCCAACACCCCAAAATGTCTAGCATAGTATGTGGACAGTTTTCTTTCCCTGGGAAATGCCGCAGATATTACAGTAAAGAAGTCATACGACATTTTGACACAGGTCGGACTCGTGAACAGCGAAGATTGTGAACTAACGTATGCCAATAATAAAAGCCTACGGTGAACCATTTACAGTTAAACAAAACACGATCACCACACACATGTCGCAGAAAATTATAATTATTATTATTATTTAAACAATACTGTCCACAAAGGCAATGGTGGCAGAACGACGAACAAATCTGAGTCAAATGGTTAAAATTAAAAATTGTCAAAACATTTTAAAAGACAAGGGCGAAAACAGATTGGCAACAAAAGAAGAGTCATGATCAGTTACAAGAGTAGTTGCAAGGTGCGATGCCTAGGGATGCTTTTGCTCTCAAAATTGTGGGGGATGCAGAGGGGAGAGAATTCCAATCTCGAATGGTGCGGGGGAAGAAGGAATTAAAAAATCGATTGGTACTGCAAACCGGACCAGTGAGTGCCAAGCCATTATCTGTTCTACGCTGATTAAGTTTAATGGAATAGTTCGTTGGTAAAGAAAAATTGTAGGAATGTGTAACAATATCACTCAACAATTTAATTCGGCGTTCTTGGCGTCGTTGTGACAAGGGAGTTAAATCAAGTTCCTTCATCAAACCGGAAACACTCACGCCGCGTTCAAAAGATCCTGTTATCATGCGAGCAGCCCTCCTTTGGATCATTTCCACCCTAGATACGTCCGCACGAGTAACAGGATCCCACACCGAACAAGCATATTCCAGGATTGGTAGGACAGAAGCTAGGTATGCCTTAAGCTTCGCTCGACGGGAGGAGTAACGAATATTTCTTGATATGAAACAAAGAGCTTTACTGGCTTTATCACAAGTGAAATTGATGTGATCCTTCCACGACAGATCGCTTGAAAGCAAGACACCCAAGTACTTAAAAAGGGAGACATTTTCAATTTGGTTTCCATTTATGAAGTATGTTGCGTCACAAAATGTATTCTTGCGGCGACGGGAGAAGGACATGGATTTCGTTTTAGCGGGGTTGACCTGCATACCCCAGGCATCGCACCATGCGGAAACCCGGTTGAGGTCAGACTGTAGCAGCTCCGAGTCTGCAGGGGATGTGATTGCCCTGAAAAGGACGACGTCATCTGCAAACAGGCGGATGCCAGAGGTAATACCGAGAGAAATGTCATTTATGTAAATCAGGAATAAAAGTGGGCCCACACACTACCCTGGGGGACACCAGAGGTGACGAACGACTCCGTAGAAGTGGCTGACTGAACTTGCACCATTTGGGTCCTGGATTCTAAAAAACTTGATAAAAGGCGGAGGATAAAGGGAGGGAAATCTAGGCCCTGCAGTTTGGACAGGAGTTGA
>JASGXE010012749.1:0-13748 GCA_030068105.1 Sinentomon sp. SZTP_YWyxl
GGAGAATGAAATCCTGCAATCACAGGTTTTGAATTCGGCCAGCAGTGATGCAGGCACATAGCATTGTTGACGGGTGGGGGCGGCGGCGGCCGGCGCGACGAACACAAAGGCCAAAGGCTTTGCCGACAGATTGACGCTTGCAGACACACACGAAGAATCAATTTTGCCAAAGGGAAAAATGTCTTAATTTGAACTTTATTATATATATAGAGAGACCTTTGCCATTGACATTATGTTGCATGTTTCGCCCATGCTTACATATTCGTTCGGGGTATCCGCCTATTGTCACGCGTGCTCAATCAATATACGATTGCCTGTTGGATACTTCTGTGGCTTTTTTATAGGTGGCCAACTGATTAACTTAACGCCATGGGACCCTATGCGCTGTACGCGCGAAACATTGACAATTTTTCGTAATTCTTGTGCTGTAACCGCGCCATTTCCTGTGGAGCCTAATTTTTTGTGAAACGTGATTTAACTGAAGGAGCTGCTTCACAGGTAAATTCAAGCAAAAGGTTGTTCCGAATTAATCCCGACTTTGGGAAGCCTTAAAAATGACCCAACTAATTGTGATCTGACCCAGGCAATGCCCCTCCTTTTGACCTAAATATTCAATGTCATGAAATTGTGAACAATATACGTACGTCATGCATTGTGGAAAGCCGACGCCTTCTGCCCAAAAATGGTTTGAACGGTTCAAGAGGAGGGGCATCGTAAATGAAATTATTTTGAAAGATATTGAAGAATTGCGCAAGTATTCTTTCGATCTGTGGATTGACAGCAAGGAGTTTGGGAATTATTTGTACCTCTGCGTCATGCTTTCCAACACCAGCATGGAACTACAGGTCACTTTCTGTCAAAATTCACAGAATTCATCAGCATACTTTTTTAGAGGAACAACAGGGACTTCTACAGGTTATTGCAGGATGGTTAAGCCTTCTGTTTCAGCTAAATTTTTCTGTAGGTACCTGGGTGATTCTTCTCCGGTATGCGGCTAATATTGATTTCCTTTTTCATGTTCGAAGACATTTTATAGACTCTGTATCTATTTACCAGAGCACTTTTTTCTCTCTAAAATCGATCTTTGGCAATGCCAACAGTCATCCAGAAAGTTATATCGGGAACATTTTTGTTGAGTGCAATTTCCTCAAGCAGCTTTGAGACAAGAAAACCAAGACTTTTTCTCGTCAAGGAAGGCCTGCTTGGCTTGCCCTCGGTGCATAATTTGTTCGTTGCAAGGTGTGTTGCATACATTTTAATTTAGTTAGGCGCAAAATTCCCGTCTACTCGATTTCCAAAAACGCAGAACAAGAATTGTGGCATCGTCATGATCCGCATCGTTTCTGTTAAATGCAGAGCGGAGTTGGGTTACAATTATGGGTCATTGTTCTCCTTGTGAGCCCAAGGTGTGCAACAAGGTTCTGCCGAGCCACCAGCCATATGGCTGTCAGCTGCATAATGGCAAATGATGTTGATGAAAGTTTATTTTTAATCGTGCGCTGACAAGCTGCCCACGCTCTAGATCATGCATAGTCAAAATTTAACAAGTCTCGCGACCATTGCGAAAGCTGTTAACCCGCAAAGAGGTCATCTGCATTACCAACGGCGTTGAAAGATCCTGCCAGAGTTTTTTTCCTGCCTTCGAGCTGCAAAGTGGGTCCAGATTTTCACAGATTTTCTTCATAAATCGGAGGCAAGGGTTACTTCCAGCTCCAGCTGGGTCTTTAACGCGACGAGGTTCTCTGAATGAAACGCCGGATTCCAGTCATGTGGAAGTATTCTTCAATAAATCTCGGGTAAAATAACTGGTCATAGCACAGGTTTTCCAATGAGGTAATGGTCGGCTTGCACTTTCCTTCCCATTCTGGGAGAAGAGTAATTTTCCATTTTGGGCGTTCACTTTTGCTCTGACGCTGTTCAAATCTTTTTCGTTTCAATTGGGTTGCCCTCAAGCCATAGTCTGCATTGCGCACAACGTGCGGCTCACCGCTATGGGGTTTTCAACAATTACCAATTATTTATAACACAATGACTAAAGCGACACTTGTGCGTTGAATCGCATCGGAAAAGAAATTGTCATTGAAAATGTTTGAGGTACACCCATGTGACATGTGGGTTGTGAATAATCGCCGTCCTTTTGATCTCTTGTTTTATCCTATCATCTCTTCAGTGGATGTTGCGCAATGCCGAGGTGCCGATCGCTGCTGGTGATCCGGATCACTTCGGCAGCACGTACGGAATGCATCGATGCAAATGACAAAAAACGCAAAACACTTCTTTGCGGCAGAGTTGCGCTTATTTTTGCAGATTGTCCGTTGCTTTTTGTTTGGGGTGTAAGAAGGAAAAGCGCATAATGTTGGCAGGAAAACAGGTAAACATCTGAGCAATGAAGAAACTTCGGGGGATAATATGTGCACTCAAGCCGACATTTTCACGAAACAGTTGAAAAAAATCAAACACCCACATCAGCCGTGAACAAAACAGCTGCATTCTCCCGAATTGCTTGAATGAATGTATATAGCAGAGGCATTCTTCTGAAAAACTTGACGAAATTGATGTAAATTCCAAAATGTCAAAAAGACTGACGAAATTACTGTAAAATCAATAGGTAACCTGAAGAACTTAAATGTTAGAACTTTGAATCAAAGACGTCAATATGATTGACGAAATTGATGTAAAATCAAAGACGGACTCTGGACGTGGTGGGGTTTGAAATTGACTCACCATTATCTTTCATCCTTTTGACGGATCGTTTCCAGGAAGGTGGTCAAAAGGATCAAAGACAATGGTGAATCAATTACGATGTTAATAAACTGCCGAAATAAACGTAAAATCAAGGATGTTGATAAGACTGACGAAACAATGTGATATCAAGGTGTCAAATAAACTTACTAAGTTCATGGATGTTGAATCAGATAGATATGCCAATCAGATAGTTTTCAACACCACGCATCAACGCATTTGCCTTTCTGGAAAAAACTTTCGCTCGGATGAATTTTCAGACATTCTTACCTTTCATGGAGGATATTTCCGTCAATCAAGACGTGTAGAAAATGGCACAGCCCTCAGGGTTCGGGGCACTAAATTATTTCAGCGATTTCAGCAAAAGACAGCGCTGAATGGCATTCGTCGCATCCACGCTTTATGACTGAATATTTTCGTGTGCTGGCCAAAATATGCGCCGATCCTGTGATTATTGTCAATAAAAAGTAAGAACCAAATAAGATTTTATGTGTTTTCCGCCAAAAAGGAATGCCTTTAAGTCATTGGGCGGCAGGTTCATGGTCAAATGTACACGTTGTCGACGTTCGCTCGAAACAGCGAGGGAAGCCTGCGCCTCCGTACAAAGGTAACCTTACTTCCTATAAGTGAAGGTCTCGAATATTAATAACCCTCATGGGTGAGATTGAATTCCTGTTTTGGCAGCTCAGATATGTGGATTATGATCTGGTCAAAATGCTTGTAATCGTCAATTAGTGGTGTGATTGATTATGGTGCGGCCTTTGACCGGAGGAGGTTGAGAAAATTTATATTCGCGGACTTCCTCAGCTGCAGGGATCGTTCGTGACCAGTTTATAGAAATTTGCGTGGGCCTGGAAGCAGCTCGTCGGCTTATGACCGATAACGCTTCTTGAAAAAAAGTAATTGCCGGGAACTCTTCCCTGCGAACCCACCATGGTCAGTACATATTCAAGAGCCCATTGGACCTTGTAAGGTGAACACCCTAGCATGGTCAGCCTCCACTTGGTTCATGGATCTCGAAGATTGACGCGCGTGTCGTCTCGTAACTTTTACTTTGATAGGTGTCATGCATATGGTCAACCAAATTAATGATTACGTGGATCTTGTGATGCTGTTATCAACGCTATCAACAAAACAACACACAGGTTGAAGATGTTTTCCCACTTCGTCACCCATGCTCCACCAAGGGAGGTGTATCATCCGAATTTTGCAATCCATGAAACCGGTATCCGAAACTTCCATATTTGGAACATACCAGCGTAGGTTGCTTGCATAACGTTCGGAACATGATTAAGCCACGGTTTCAGGGTGCATTGCCCACTAAAAAAGCACGACGCGTAGAGGTCCACGGCAACAGTTGAATCGGATGTTGTGTTTGCAGCATGGAATTAATTAGACCTTCCTGATAAGTAGTGATGCTGCACGTTAACCATCAGACAAAGCGGATTTAAATCATAAATTACTTGAGACTTCCAAATGTGTTACTATTGGCTATCATTCCTGGCTTTAATGCTGAGATTCCATTAAAACCATATGGGTTGCGTTAATCGTGGTGGCAACATTTCTTTCGGTGATGGCCGAGAGTAACTCGGTGGCATTTGATTTCTCTGTTGAAATTCCCTCACTCCCTCCACTGTTGTGTGCTCATGCTATCCACGGATGTACCTACCGATGCTAATGCATTCCACACCCAAATAATTCACCTAATGCATTCCACACCCAAATAATTCACCTAATGCATTCCACGCCCAAATAATTCATACCTAATGCATTCCACACCCAAATAATTCACCTAATGCATTCCACACCAAAATAATGCGTTCTCATGCAGGAATATGCACCATTTAGAATCAACGGAAACGTGCGCCGCAAAACATCATGACATCCGTGTAATGCGTGAAACTGCATCAAACCCTTTCAAAAGTGGATGGCCCCTGAGGCCGATACGTGTGAAACACATGCATTCTCGGTTTTATCTCAAGACGGAGCAAGGTGTGCAGTTGTGAAGGAATCACTTCATCCACGAATGCAATTTGGCAAATTGAGCTTTGTGCAAAATGCTGCTGTTTTGAGACCAGTCGAGATCCTGCAGAATGAAATCTCACACGCCTCGAATTTGTTCATATCTAATATTTTTATATCGTTTGCCTACTTTGAGAGAAAATAGTTTGGAAATAACCTTGCTAAAATAAAAAGCTCATGGATGTGAAGTGTAATTCCGTCTCCACTGTACGCAAGTCCACGAGATATCTCGAGATAAGTCACTCGGATATCTCCCGAAGCCAGAAGCCTGCAAGAATGAACCATATGCATGAGTCAGTGATTCACACATAGCGTACAGAAACATCTGTGGCAATGCATATTTCAATGCCACGTCTCCATTTCAAAGTATTGACAAGTTCGCAAACTCTTGTATCATTCGACAGCATCGCATATTTTGTGACGCCATTGTTCCCCCATCGCATTGCACAGGAGTCTTTCTTTTGATCAATTCTGCCGTGAGTTCGTGATTGACAGTTGTTGTTGATGAATGCGTGGGTGTCGACTTCGATAGGTTTTAAATTGAATAATCCGTTGTAATTTCGAGTTTGAATGATCGAATTGAATTGATTTCTTGTTTGAATTGAAGGATAGACATTGGAACAGGATTTAACATCAAAGCATGCAAATAATGCTGGCGAGCAGTAACATATATGACCTTTCTCATATTCATGTAAAGAATTGCGACCGTTCAGATTTCAGAGAAAAGTAACTAGGCCTACATGCTGCAGAAAATCCACTTTTTGCACATTTGCGCTTTTTCTTGTCTTGTGCAGGCGGAAGATATTGTACACGTAGTTTGGCATTGCGATAAAGCTTTATTCTGGAGGTGTCATATTTTGACTTCGGTAAAAGCTTTTAAGAGATCAAAATCTGACCCACAAGAATAAAAAGAAGAAGAAAAAACGTTTAGGAGGCAAGAGAAAACGGGAAAAACACATGCATCAGAACAAAAATTTCCGTTCCGTCTCTATAACTATACACTCTCCGAAGGAAGGGATCAAAATTTGACCCAAACCACTGGGTCAAAAAATATTGGGTGAAATGCACCAAATGTTGGGTCAAAATTTGAAACATTCGCTGGGGTCAAATGTCCCAAAACTTGGGTGATTTTTCGATTGCAAAAAAATGGGAGTTTTTCTGAATTTTTTCGCAAACTGACATAAAAATGGTTGGTAATCTGCAAATCCACATTTGTATGCAGAGGTGTCAAATTCGTCGGCATTTTGCGGCCTGACAACACGCGTGTATTTTTTACCCAATATTGGTTCAAAATTTTGACCCAATG
This sequence comes from Sinentomon sp. SZTP_YWyxl, assembly GCA_030068105.1. NCBI lineage: Eukaryota > Metazoa > Arthropoda > Protura > Sinentomata > Sinentomidae > Sinentomon > Sinentomon sp. SZTP_YWyxl. The sequence continues at coordinate 6,071 of JASGXE010012749.1, forward strand.
ATGTGTCAAAACGTTGGGTCAAAACAGTGAGGTAGATGGGACCACATGTCAGATCAGAAAAATCAGTCCAAACAATGATCGGATTACATAATGTTCCCGCGGTCTTTTTGGTGTTTCTGTGAATTCGGGCACCACCTTACTTCATTGTAAACATTTTTCCGCAGCGGATCGCGTTTCGGGCCAATGCCTGCCGCGGGTGTTTTATCAGGCACTCACGTTTCGAAAACGAAGGATTTTGAGGTCACAGTTTTGACTCTAACTTCGAAAATAATTCAGATTCCATGTGCAACCACAGCAACTTCACATTTTGGACTGGAGTTTCCCGATTTCATCAGGCGGGATCTCATTGCGATGGATGAGATCTCCAATATTTCCTCGGTCTCATTGAGACTGGTATCTAATATGGGAGAATCGTGGTGTTAAACAAAGATGAACCTTATCATTGGAATCGTGGTTTGTGGTTTGTTTGAACTGAATTGTCGCTAAAAACCACCAAACTTCATCTTCCGGTCGCTTGGAAGATGGAAATTATCCCATTTAGGGTGATTTTTAAAGCAAATTTTGTACAAAAATTTGACCCAACAAATAATAAAACTCATGACCCACATCACTGGGTTAATTTGACCCTCTTTCTTCTGGCTCATATATGACCCAGCGGTTGGGTCAAATTTGACCCAACTTGGGTCAAATTTGATCCCTTCCTTCAGAGAGTGTACAGTCCCAGAAAATTATTCACCCATGAACACCATTTTTATGAGTACGTCAATGTAACTGTGAATGCACAGTGCTTGTGACCTTTGGAGAACGAGTAAAAAAATGTATAGTCCCTTATGTTAAGTCCACATGTCAAGTTCATAAAATTAAAAGTTAAGGTTAAAAAATGCAACAATGCTTTTTTCTCCGACTTTTTCTGAGCCCAAAACATTGCTTTTTATGGATATCACGCGGAATAGAAATTAAAGTTTCAACCGAGGGACGAACAAAAAGGAAACCGGGGGCCAACTTCACGTAAAGTCGGCCGCCCACATGAAAGGTGTGGGCAAGGAGAAAACGTTCCAATGACGGGGAAAACGCGGGGTAAGCGATATGAAAATTGTAACCAGGAGCCAGAAAGGGGGACCAACTTCACGCACGTTTTCGAGTTTCATCAATATCTGGAAATGCATGTAATTGTAAACGTTCTCTAAAACATTTGGCAAGATGAACAAATGTCATGGAATTGCTGGAAAAGAGTGATATTTGCAAGTTCCAGTGATTTCCAGTGTTCCACGCAGTGTTGATGTAAAAATAGATTGGAGGCACCCATTTCTGCGCGACATTATTCAATTAAGCGCAAATGTATTTTGACGATGTGTTCTCAAAACCTGTACTGTCGGCTTGAGAGAGTTACCAACAATACATTTCAATAATTATTTCTGTGATTCACGCATGGGTGCATCCCTTTTCAACATGTTCCGCGTTTGCATTGATGCGTTGCAATGAAAAACCGTCGAATGCGACATGCGCATAAACTAATGTATCAATGACACCTCTTGCCGGGTGCACGAATATCAATGCAGCCTCTTGTCTTCTTAAGACATTACCCGAATGCTTTGAAGACAATTATGTAACACGTGACATTGTGTTCCTATGCCACAGCGGCGATAACTTTTCGAACAGCTACGACATGATTTCAACATATAATTAAATCATCTGGTTGAAGTTTTTTAATTCTTGTTTTGTGGACTTGCAGGGCGAGAGAAAACCTTCAAATACCTGGTGTACGTGCATACATTTGCGAATCAGGAATCAAGCCTTTTCGCCACAAATCCTGCTGCAGCCGTTTTTGCGGGGTTTTGTGAGGAAATGCCTGATCGGTACCTGATACTTGACGTCATGGAAACCTGATGACCCCTTGTGCAAAAAGACTGTGGGAGGGATATCGGTGCAGGAGGAAATGAAAAAACCCAACGAAATAAAGCTCGGGGTGACCGTTTCTACATAATGATAGCCATAGCACCAATTATATCTGTGCAATCTGAGTCGAAAATGTCGAGCTGCCTTTCTTTGAAAGGGCTTCGCTTTTGAGTTGGAGCGCTTCGTTCCCCAGCTGCAGTGGAAGTGGCATAATCGTTGCGGCATGGTGGAGTTTGACAGCTTCGGTCCCTTCGATTTCAGGAAATTCTTCGGTGCCATGCATGTGGCAGCAACGTTCTATGGAACCCTTATTTCGAGTCCAAGCCAATGTTTACGTAGCTGGTACGTTGCTGCAGTTCATTGGAACTTCAGTGATATTTTTCGGAGGCATGGAAGTGTTGTCAACGTTGCCAGAACGGGAACTTCGTTTGAGAGCCAAAAGAATGGATTGCTGAGTATATGACATGGAGAACATTTTGACAAAAATTGGTAGAAGAGGGGAATTTTGTTCTTTACCCAGTAAATTGTAAAACTGCCGTTCCTCCACTTCCATTGGTTTTCTCTGTTTATTTTCCGAATTTTTTTTCTGGACATTCACTCCTCCAGCATTCCATGTTTTTCGTCGATTAAATTTCTGTTGCTCAAATGGTTTCGATAGCTTCTTCGTAAACCAACGCTGAATTATTAACTCCGACAGTACTGAATCTATTCTCATGTTGTCCATGGAATTCAACTTGTTCGTTCACTTATACGCAAAAATAGCCACTTTGCTTTTTCTGTGTAACTTTAAGCGAGTAAATCAGTCATTTTGCTCGCTGCATCAATCGGATTGAACACTCCTGGTTACCTTTGCTATGACTGGACATTTTCAGTTTTAAATTGTTTGGTTCTCCTGATGTGCGACAGTGGTTTTGCTAAAAACGGAACAAGCCAGAATTTACAGTATTTTGCCCCTGAATTTCTGCTGGTTCGTACTTCGTGTTTTAGTGATGAAATTATGACAATTCCCGCAATGTCGGGTTCAAGTATTTAGTGTTGAAGGTGAGGTAAACTGTAAAGGAAAGTAGACATCGACCGTCAATTGAGACATTATACGACGATATTCTCTTTTGAATGTGAGGTAAAATCACACTGATGAAGAGATATCACGAAGAATATCACGAGATATCACGAGATATCACGAGATATCACGAGATATCACGAGATATCACGAGATATCACGAGATATCACGAGATATCACGAGATATCGCGAGATATCGCGAGATATTACGAAGAATCCACCGAGAAGCCACCTCGGTGCCACTGTGTCGACAACGTCGTCTAAGACGACGGCAATATCACGGTTATGCCACGTGGCCCAGTAACGTTGCTGCCACGTTTTTTGCCCATCCGAATGGAACGTGCGTCAACGTTCTCTGCACCTTGGGTTCGTTTTAGAAAAACGCCATAAAAATTGCTAATCCGTTGAGCATTTTCCTGCCTGCTTTTTATCCTCGTTTGCTGCTGTGAAGATACTGGGTAAAGTTCCCTGGCAGGTGTCACAACCGTTTGAAGGGGAGAGAAAACATGGAATCACCAGCACCGCAAAAGAATATTTTTTCTGAAAACAGTGAATATGCTTGCGTCTTATGCTTCGGGGTCTCCGTCGCGAAGTCACCACACAGCGAAACAAGTCACCCTTCAGTTCGAGTTACAGTGGAAGCGGAATAAATAAATTTACCCACACAATTGATCTTCCCATTTAACTGTTGCCTCCTGAACTTTTTTTTCTTTCTTTTTATTCTTTTCAACGCCAGATTTCAACAAAGCGTTTCAGGGATGTCAGATTTTGACCTCACTTGCGAAAAAGGATTTTCAATTTCTGCAGCAATAGAATTTTTGCCAAAATCTGAATGGTCGCAATTTTAAATGTAGGCCTATGTATGAGTACATTAATTTCGCCGAACCTTTACGCAGGGCTTCTGACAGCGAATAAGAACAGCAGCGGGTGAAATTTTTCGTCATCATTTACGGGACACCCTGAAGAAACTGCTTTGTATAAATTTTTATGATTGCTTGTGAGTGAATCAGAAAAAAGTTCATTGACCTTGAGAGTCGAAACCTGTCGGAGCACTATGTGAATGCGAAAACACTCCCAGAAACTCGATTACTCCTTGTAAAATAAGCACTATTACTCCTGCTCAGTGCTCCAAATATGAGAATGTGCAGAAAGTGTCGGCAACTGTGCTAAACCCAAGGTCCGGTATTCGGATATGAACCAGAGAAAAGATCATTCTTGTTGTCATTTCAATTTGATACATTTTTGACGTTGTCTATCAAATTCATTGTCATTTGGCCTGCAAGTTTCGTTTATTTTTATACATATCATTGGTTATGATCTATTTTCGAGATATACATATAGTTTTACCGAAACATGGTGATTCAGAAAATTCACATGCGTGTTTTATGGCGTCGATTGGAGAATGAAGTCACTTGCAAAATGAAGACAATCAGAAGATATATCAATATGCCAAATGCTTGCAAATATTTCTTGAAGGACCAGGGTGATCTTTCACTATACCTATAGGAGCCCAAAATATGAGTGAAGCTAACGTTGCATTGCAATGTTGGTATGTAATTTTCGTCCGTTGGGTCTCAGATGCCGCTGGGTCTCACATGCCGCTGGATCTCGCCGTTGGGTCCAAGATGCCCAGAATCTCAGATGCCGCTGGGTCAGATGTCACTGGGTCTCAGATGCCGCTGGGTTGCAGATGCCGCTGGGCTTCAGATGCTGCATTGGGACTACATCCGCTGAGTTTCAGAGATATCGCTGGGTCTCAGATGCCGCTGCGTGAGAAGAGTAGTGCGATGAGAAGAGTAGGCTGCAAGGCACTGACTCGCTCACATCAATTCCCGATTCGGAAATTCTTCAATTTAATTCACTGAAAATCAAGCGACCTATTGTGTATAGCAACCGAATCCAAAACTAAACTTTCTGTATTGAGCAACAAGAACGCAGGCCTGACCAATTTTCCCTTTAAAATAAAATTTTTAACAAATTGCAACAATAAAATAACCAAGAAAATCTTGCCAAGTTAAAAAGTAACAGATCCATCCAGACCAAATAAAAATCTTGCCATTCTGCAAAACTACTATACGCATATGTTTAAGAATATGGTATCTTTTGGATGGGGTTGGTTTTTGGCGCATATTCGTAAACTGTCGTGTAGTTATTGATCAATATTTGTTGTTATAGATTACAAATAAACGAAGACGTAAAACAAACAAATTTTCTAAAAAGTTTAGTTTTCTCACACCTCGAATGACCAGATATTTAGACCGAAACCCATTCATACACGACCAACGAGTATATTCCTAAACACTTCGCCGAACTCTGCCGATTTATCCGTACTGCGGAGACTTCCGACGAGAAATATGGCGAAATTTCTCTCTTTTTGAGAGAGCCATAGAATATTTGAAGAATAATTGTGCTCTTGGCATTTCTTAGCTTTGGTTTTGTGTGCACACTATCTTCGGAACACGTGGTATAAAAGCATCCGAGCAAAATTTCCTTTTTGCAGTTTATACCGTCAGATTCATTTTGTGATTCTGCGAACTGCAAATACAACAGTACCAATACAACAATACCATAATGCAACAATATCATGGGACAATGCCCTTAAAATTCATTTTATGACGACAGGAACTCGAAATGTGCCACAAAATCTCATAAACCACACAAATGTGATCTTCACGATATCTGGACATAAGAGAAACCTGATTTCTCCTTTAAGAGATTGTCATAAAAACAAGTGCTTGAAGACGGTCATAATTTCGCCATCGATATAAAGTGCAAAATTTTTGATGGACGTTTGACGGAATAAATTAGTTTTATGGCGTTATAGCCAGGTAAGGTCCGGTTGAGCAAAAGTCGCGCGCTGTGGAACACCCACTAATGGATGGCTTCCCGCCTTCAGGGGGGCCCATTTCCACTCGAAAGGCTGATGAACCAGAACAGCATGAACCATCAACAAACTACCTAATCAATGTCCCCTGATTCAATATATTCGTATTTGCGTCTGGGGACTATATTCCTGCGCCATCTAAACAGCGTGTTAGGAAAAGTTAGGTTAGGTCAGGTTTGGTTTGGCTGGGTTAGGTCAGGTTAGGATAAGTTAAGACAGGTTAGATTTGGAGAGATTGGATGGTTTGGAGTGGTTTGGTTTGTTTTGGCTGCGGCTTTGGGCATTCGCAAACGGCGCAGGAATATAGCAGTCCGCAGACACAGCCACGGGAAGCTCCTCCATTGTCCGCAACAATGCAAAAATTCAACGATGGGCTTTAATTTGTTCGTTTCTCGACCGACTTCGCAGATATTTTTAAACGAAAATTATGCGGAATAGAAATGAAAGTTTTTCTCGTTGTAAAATCCATGGAAAGTACCATCGACGGACAATCTGGAAACGGAGTTTGCGTGCAAATTACAAGAACACACTTTATTTCCAACATACTCGTACATGCTTTACTGCAACAATCATACTGTCATAAGTGGTGCCTTCTGCGTAAATACGGAAATGATCCATAAAAGTTTGAGGGTTTAAATGAATTAGGCTTCGAAGTAGTTGCGCTGTTTGCATTGAAAAAAGAAAAAGAGCCAAACGCTTGACTGACCGATTCAAACATACGTGGATTTGATCAAGGATTCCCAATACGACCGCGCATACTCACAGTGCTAAACCTTTTCAATTGACTCTGCCATTAACGGCTCTTTATGGAAACCCTCACAGGACACTGTAATGCTCTCCATGTTGACCTTCAGAATTTTGTTGAGACCTTGAAAGTTTCCTGCTAACATGCCAGTACATGCTCTTATTCTTAAGAAGTCGGGTACAAGTATTTCAAGCCGCTGAATTACCAACAAGACCGGTAAGGCCTTCAACATTGTAGTTGCTTTGGCGCAAAGCATCCTCCGTGTGTCTGTATACTCAAAGGCCACGCAGGTTTCTTTACGCACAGCACAGCTCGCAATTATGTTTTCCCTTGCGGGGCCTTCATTTCTTACAAAGTTAGCAATGTCAAATGAAATTACTTTTAATTTCGAGCCGAGAGTAATTGCAGGTGAATGCCAGCGCAGCGACTGACTTCCCCCAATCCCAATTCCCATCCTCCTCCGTCTATGGTTTGCTGTTTTCGATAAGTTTGTGCGTTTCTTGAGCTGGCGCCGTCCATCGGAATTGCCGCTTCGTGATTCTTCAAGGAATAAGAAGAGGTGCAGTGAAAAAATATTACTTTTTTAATAAACATGCTTCCAGATTCTGGAATAAAGTCCACCATGCTCTTATTGGTCTGCGTGCATGTGGAAAAATATCATTTTCTGTGCAATTTTCCTGCACTGTATTTGTGTTGCCACTGTGTCATCTGACGCACTTGCATCGAATGACAAGCGAGATGAAATTTTCCAAGATTTCCGATTCATAAAAATCATGCTGAAAATATCCACTTTACACTGTACACATGTGGGATGATGGGTTCAACTCAACTGATGACTGCCTCTTCACGGCTGTGCAATTATGCGGGTATGTTAAAAACGAGTTTTTCGAACAAAAGTGCAAGTTTTGTTCCGACCTGGCAGGAAAGAAAGGAATAAAATTTGGGTAGTTTAAACGAAACAGGACGGACCCAAGAATGGGAAAATTGGGTTCCACTCAAACCTGGGATTTGGTTCCTAATGATACCGGCCTTTTTAGGTGGGCAAATTAGGGGTTGTTTGGGAATTTTCGACAAAAGGCAAGGTTTTTTTGG
>JASGXE010012750.1:0-13598 GCA_030068105.1 Sinentomon sp. SZTP_YWyxl
ACGCATCAGAGCAAATATTGTTTCATGCGAGGAAACGTGGGGGTGCAAGAGGGCATGGGTGGCAATGACAGAGAGGCAGAGATATGGATCTTTCAGAATCAAGTTAAGTGGAGATGGGGTGCGTTAGTGTGGACATCTCTGGGGTGTGAACAACACAATGCAGAAAACTTTAGATGGGGAATTGGGAAATATGTAGAGGGTATTTTCAAATTTCTATGATGTGCTCACCCACTCCTTAGGGTATTGTCTGGCAAAACCCTTGGTACCAAGGCAGAGGAGTGTCAAAGGCTCCCACGAACGAAACGTATAATAAGCAGGCAAAAGTGGAAAATGGATGAATACCTGTGGCGATGGTATAGAAGTGGCTGAAAAGTGAAAAGTCGAGGTGATGTGGAGCTGAGCGCAACATTGGAATTGTATTGGAAAGAATTGCAAGAGAAAAGGATCAACCAATTTTCACAACACTGTCGACTGTCTGTAACTGCTCTAGGGTGGGTTCTCAGGAGTGGCATTGATCTCATGTCTTATTCACTGTATACCTTTGTCGCGTTTTTGCCTATCAAAAAATAAATTCAGCTCCAATTCAGATGAAACAGGCACTTTTCTCCTTTCTCAACTCTCAATGTTCAATTCTGAAATGAGGCCGGCGGTCAAGCATTGCTAAAATTCGTCCCCCGTGCACGTGGCCTGTCCTGACGGCCATCGGCGAAGGTCAGGTCAAGTGCGAATGCATTCATTTGACGGCATGGCATATCCCTCCTTGTTATTGGCGAAACAACTTCCCAGTAGAGCCCTGATACTGGCGCCTACCTGTGATCAATAATTGCATTGGATGCATCATTGAGGCTTGACGACTTGCTTTTCTTGTTCCATGGAAACCAGAGTAGGTATGTCTGCGTACCTACATCATCTGCCTCTTCTGCATCCTCAACAACGCAAAAAACCAGTTTGGTCAACTTTGCGCTCAGGTAAATGGGTCCCCCCTTTCCCACCCTCCATTCCTCCGTCAGCCTCATGAAGTCGTCATACCCAATATGCGGTCAGAGGGCCACCTTTGATATCCGCAGATCTCATCTCATCTCAGATCTCGCGAACTCCAGAATCATTTTGAACATGCGAAAAGGCTCGCCACAATCTTCGGGTTGTTGTTATCAATAAGAGAACTGGTTAATGACGTTGACGTTTGCCAATTATGAAGAATGCGCAGACCGAAAGAGACGCAATCGGATTGTATTGAACACACGGTGCGAGCAGAGCAACAGTCGCTCTGACAAAAGGCAGCCGGGCATTGCGGACATTGAGTTTGATTCAAAGTAGTGGTTGTGGTCAAGTACGATAAGCTTTCCGGAAGTGGCTATACCTGGAGACACCTGCAACTTCTGTGTTGACTGTTTCTCAAGTGCTTCACCGTCAACCATTGTTTCCTTCCAAGAATGGGCCAATGGAGTTCGCACAAGTTTGTGAGTTGACAGCTCAAACTGAAACATATGGAATGCGTTGGCCTTGTGCTTTCGGCCATCGAAAAATTCCAAAGTCCAAAGCCTTGCCGAGTTGGAACTCGTCTTTCAACAGATTGTGTAATTTGGTGTTTCAATCGGTGTAACAATCGTTTCTTAAATCGGTGGCTCAATCGGTGTTTCAATCGGACGTCGCAATCGGTGACCTTACTGGTGGCTCAATCGGTGCCCGTGACGGTCTCTCAATGGGTATCTCTTTGACCTCTCCCACTCTGCCGTCGCAGGACCAACCAGAGCCTTCAACAGATCATTCTTGATGGTTCTGTGTTTGATGGCTCTGGAACCAGCCAGTGGCATTGGCATAGTTTTATCTCGATCAACTCTACAAAAAACAATTTATAAACAAAAAAACTAAATTATTAACTTCACAATTGATCATCTTCACAATTGATCTGTTGAACTGATCGTGGCTTGAATTCGTTGCTTGAACTATCCTGGCTTGAACTCGTGTCCATATTCCCATTGCGTGCGATGTCAGTTTCTCGGTAACACTTCCACACACCTGCCCACATGTGGATTCGGCAATTTTACGGACGTATGCTCTTCTTCAGTTTGGAGTAGGGTACGAAGGTTAGGTAAAGTTATGGTAGCTTTATATTGAATTCTATTCAAGGACCAAGGTCATTTTTGAAGAATACAAACAAAAGCTACCATAAGATAACTTCGTAACCTGCTCCAAATCAAAGAAAAGCATACGTCTGTAAAATTGCCGAATCCATAACATGTAGGCCCTACCTAGACAGGTTTTGTGTTACCAGTTTCTCCACCGATAAAGAAATCAAAGCAGAACCAGGCTACCAACAGCCGCACAGCAAAGTAATTAAAGTTCCTGCCTCCTCCTGACCAGTGGCAGCAATTAAAAAGCTTTCAATAAGCTTTTGTTTTCTTACAATTGATCCAAACGGAATTAAGAATAACAATAATTTTAACAAGAAAAATTATCACAGAAAATGGCAGTGCATCCGCAGCAGCAGGTGGTGATTCCTAACCATGGGCCATGATGACTTGAAATCTGGTGCCTCATCTTCTGAGGGCCTGGCCACACCAGCACCAGCACCAGCAGCTCCTGGAGATGCTGCAGTGCCCTCAGTTTCAGTGTCTCAGTTCTTCTCATCCTCGACCAATCGACTTCAGCGGCTTCAACAGAAGAACAAGATGAACGGTCTTACAGTCGTCCTGCTTCCTTTGCTGCTTCTCTCTGTTTCATGTACAGGTTACAGACTGCACTTGTTCCAGGTTTATTCGTAGCTCTATAGCTCTTTTCTTGACGATTGGAGATTCAGGTGTTCGAAATGCGGCTTCATATTTTGTAGTGTTGCCCTGGTGTTGGGGTATTTGGCATTGACGTTGATGCTCCTATTGACATTGGCTCTGGTAGGCTATTTTGTGTTGACATTATGCAAACACTGGTATGCGGATTGAGGCTACATGATTTGGTCAGTAACATCAACAACGAGAGGCTGAATTCCCTCTGACCATTGTATGGCAAATGGTGAGAACCCTGGACTATCCAGATCTTGACATGCGATGTGTTACAGCTGCTGTCCGCTGGGCTTTTGATGACTTGATCTGATGTGAGCATTTCTTTTCAGAGAATTTCCACATGCAGATGCAGAGCGGCGAAATAACACAACTTCCATCCACTGCATGGACTCTGTTTTCGCCTGTCTAATACCTTTCTTCAACGTTTGTTAACTTTTTTGCAACCCCCAGGATCAACCAACGGACAGCCAACAGCGGTCCAGTGTCCTAGTTTGACACCACCGAAGCATGGCAGTGTGGTCTGCAGTCATCCATTCATGGGTCGACCATCCGATTGTGGATCAACATCTTACAATGGAACAAGGGCCGAATACAGGTGTGAACCATACTACAAACAGGAGCCAAAATACTTCATGCGATTCTGTACTGAGGATGGCACCTGGACCGGTGGCGGAAGGACATTCTCCTGTGTCGCCGGTTGGTTTGCTGATATAATTTAATGCTGATTGCTGCGATACGTTCAACACCCTTGATATTATATGAAGTGCCAGATCGGATCTGGTGGGGTCAGCAACCCCAGAAATTTCAACATGAACCAAATTTACAATGAATAAATTTGCGAATTCTCCATCCAATTAAATGAATTCTCTTTTCCGACACCCCTATAGCTTTCGCCAAAATCCCCAAAATTCAGAATCTGGCAACGGAAGGAAAAAATGGAAAAAGGACAAAAAGCGAACGTGACCGAAAAACAAGGAAATACAGTGGACCGTTGATGCAACCTGCGCAGACCACCAACCCAAAGTGTCCTTTAAAATCATACAAAAAACACGAAAACCCTAAATGATTGGAAGCAGGAAGTTGGCAGCATGCGGAAATTGAACTTTCAAGGATTTGCATGGGATATCATCAACTAATTTGAACAGTTAGAAAGGAAATGTGGCACAGCTGGGGGAACATACCTGGTCCGAAAATTTTAAGTCCTAATGGCTTTAGTAGGTTAGAATAGGTTAGGTGAGGTTGGGATAGTGTAGTATAGGTTAGGTTAGGTCAGGTTATGCCAGTTGTATCTTGGGTTTGGTGAAGATTTTGCGAGATTGGCGCTGTTCGATCTTAAAGTTTTTCGGACCAAAGTGTCCCGACCCGCACAGCTCGCAAATTTCAATCCCCGTAATGACGCTGTGACATTGAGTGAAGTTGATGTTTGATTTTATTGGTTTGTTTGTTATCGTCCGTTTCAGATTGTGGCCAGGCTGACGCTGTGAAAAGACCGCTGATAACAGGAGGTGAGGATCTGATCAGAGGTCAATGGCCTTGGCATGCGGCCATTTTCATTCTCGAAGATAACAAAGCTGGTCATTCAGAGTGGCAGTACAGATGTGGCGGAACGCTTATCGACGAACTTGTCGTTCTCACAGGTATGCCGAACTATTTTTTTGTTTTTGAAAATTACCCGCAGTACTTGTGTCAGATGCGGCATATGTTCACAGGACCCCCATAGGGCACTTCTTATCGGAGGCACTGAAATAACGTGGAGTTGGGTCCCGTTTTCTTGATTTCGGTTTTTGCCCAAGCTTTGGGCCCGTCCGTCTCAAATGTGTTCGTGGGAGCGGTATGGGCCAAGTTGGAGCCTCCCGAAATCCGACTCAAAACCCGGGTAAATAAAAAAGAAGACGAATGGCAGCTGGAAAGAGAGAGTCTGAGTCGTTGCCCCGAACACTGAACAGGTGATCCTGCTATGTCATCACGCTTTTTCCGCAACGTCCGGACATCCGGAAAAGACAATGAAAGCATGTCCAATTGAAAATGTTCTATAGAATATACGGGATTTTCTTCATTGTTGCTGACCTTCAAAGAGTGTCAACACAAAAAAACTATTCGTCCTTCATGATATGGGACAGGCTTTGTCAACATTCCTCTTGTCTTATGATTAAGTCGATTAATCTTGGGACAATATATTTTGTCGTGGGCCCAATCCTGCTGGAAAATCCGTCGAACGTTTTGGTCCACATGCAGTACCGGCGGAACTGTTGTCGGACATATCCTCAGGGAAAGATAGCTAACTTACAATGTTTTCACCTCCCTTCTTCTTTCACCTCCCACTCTTTTGATATAGCTGCCCACTGCATGACCAGAGTAAGACGTCACGTGGAGCCATATCCGACAGATATGATAAAGATATATCTTGGAAAATATCATCGCGATAACAGTCTGAACGATGAAAACGTGCAATCCTTCCAGGTTAAAATGTGAAAGCAATTTATACACTTGTTACGATAGCGAATATTTGCAATTCTAATTTACCATTGAAACACAATTCAAAGAAGTATCTATTCATAAAAATGAAATCCAAAATTAGTGACAAGGAGGGCTAAACGGCATCGTGGAAGACGACAGTGCAGACGTTCAGAGGCTGCTAACATGTACTCACACCCCATCGCTGTTTCTAAGGCTTTTGATGTTGTACGTCACGACATCTTTGGTCGATAAAATGTCATTCCTTAGGATAGACCAGTGTAACTTAAATTGACTGATGGGGTACTCTTTCTGAACGCACTCACTGCGTTCGTTGACAACTCATATTCTGATCCATGCACTGCTTCTCACTTCTGGTGTCCCACAGGGAAGCATCTTGGGTCCGCTACTTTTTTGTTCGTTGTGCAAATACTGATGTTAAAAACGCAGTTGATTGCTGCATCCGTGTGTTTGCTCGTGACTGTGTTTTGTATCATTCAGTTATGAACGCAGCTGAGGACAGTCTCAAACTTCAGAGGAATTTTACACCAGATTGAGTTGAACATGGTTCGCTCGAAAAACGGATAAAATTACATTTTTCAAGATTGTGATTGTCGTCGACAATGCGTGTCGAATGGTGTACCAGAGCGTCGACGACAATAATAATCTTGAAAAATGTAATTTTATCCGTTTTTCGAGCAGAGAGTTGAACCATGTTCAACACATCTGGTGTAAAGACCCTGCACCACACTGCACCAAACATCCTCATTTGGTTAACTGGGTGACGATTGTGCTGTTGCCAACTTGATTTGGGGGCCGCTTTGTCAGTTCTCTTACCATCGAACCACCAGTGATTCTGGCAGAGAGACACATTTTGATTGGAGATCCTTGGCCAATGGGCAGAGTAACTCGTCTGTCCAGTCTCCCTCTCCCTGATTTTGATGGGATGTGGGGTTGTGCTGACCGTTGAATTGCACTCCATTGGAGGCGCCACACATTTGCTCTTGGCGGTGTCACGATTACAAACTTCGCCTGTGGAACTTCAGCAAAGCCACGGGCGAATTTTCATTTTTGGTCCATCAGCAGCCAGTGGAAGTCACTTCCCGTCACAATCCCGCGTGAAACGTGGTTACATTTTAATCTCGATTAGAATCTTTGGGTGAATCATAGAATTTCCCTCCGCTTTGTTGGCAATTCATGCCATTGATCACAAATCTTTTGACAAAAATTGCATTGACTTCACCATGGCAATTGTATGCTGATAACTGTAATTGTCTGCCATATTTTTTGATGGAAGGAAACGTCAAAAAATATTAATCTTGAAACCTTTATTTGTATACATGTTGAACGATTATTATTTCAGGCCAAAGAAGTGTTTGTTTTCAATGACTTCAACATCAACCTTGATTCTGATATAGCTCTGATCATGCTGAACCACCCGGCAACCTTCTCCTTCTACGTCCGACCAGCCTGCTTTCCAGAACCTGAAAGTTCCATTGAAGAGATCCACCTGTCGCCAGGATCACCAGGAACGGTCAGTCATCGCTAGTGCTCCAGCAGGTTTGGCCTGCTAGGTGCCACCCCCTGTTTCCACTTTCGTTTTTCTTTCGTCTCCGCTCACCTGTCTACCATCCCCTCACTTCTCTATCAATGCTGTTCATCTTTTTTTCTCACAGGTGGGCCCCCACATGCCGTAAAATGTTGAGAACAAAACTTACAACAAATCTTTTGGCTGTTCTTATGTATTGTGTAACGAAAAATTTAATCACAGCAGCAATGTCGGCTCAGTTGCGTTCGGTGTCATTTTACTGGTTAAGTTATGTTTCCTGGAGTGTTTTTCCTTGCATCGTTTTTCTTCCATACGCTGCAAGGAAAAAACAATGCAGGAAACGTAACTTAACCAGTAAAATGACACCAAACGCAACTGATCCGACATTGCTGCTGTGATTAAATTTTCCCGTTAGACAATACACAATTGACATTTAAAATGGTTCAGTTGTTGCAGCCTTTGCCTTTTGCCTGTGCGTTTCCAGTGTCGAAAATAAGCAAAAGTCTCTCGCCCATGGTTCGGAAAAAGGCTCGCCCTTCGAGAATTACGAATTCAGCTCATAACGCATCAACGGAGTTTGGTGCTTGGCGAAATAGTCATGGCACAATGTTATACGTGTAACATTTACGTTTACGTGTAACATTTACGTGTAACATTTACGTGTAACATAGAAATAGTTATACGTGTAACAGTTGTACGAATCATGAAAAACAAATGAAAAAGGTGTCGTCCAAGGTTTTCAAAGTCACCAATTGTCAAAAACAAATCCGCAATGCTAAAAAAAATAAGATAGGTATCTATCTCGACAGTCGCCGTGCATAAAAAGAAACAACAGGCGATCATCGAACGGCTTGCAGTCCATTTCTCTTGTTTTCGTTCTCGTATCTACAGATCGTTGGTTGGGGTAACGATGAGTCGGGTCATTTGGCAGATAAGCTGAGATCGGCTAGAATTCCGGTTGTTTCCCAGTACGATTGTAAGGAGAATTACGATGGTGAATACATACCTCAGTCGAACAAGTTCTGCGCCGGATATCTGAATGGTTGGTTTTGATAATACCTACTCGTTATCTGCGATTGTGTATGCATGGTTGGCTCACCACCACAGAGTTGCGCACATGAACTTGAATGGGTTTCAAGCATGGCTGCCCGGGAATTGACAGATGGGTACTCTACCCAGATTATGGTGAATCTGAGGGTGACAACAAAGCATTGAACATCCACATTGGTAACATATTCGTAAAAATCTCAAGCCAAGAAACTTTTACAAAACAAATTCAGCGGACAACATCATCCAAGAAAAAATGAAATTTGAAATTGAATTTGAATTGAACTGAAATAGAATTGGATTGAATTTTATTGTACTAAAACGCACATTCCTATAGCAAAAATAGAAAAAATCTACTTTTGTAGGTACCCATGTCGGAATACTTCATGGTCATCTTGAATTATTTTCCCATCAAAATGCCCCACAAGGCCAATAGAAACGTTCAGAACACATACAACCTGCGTGCGCCAGTTTGATGTGCGGCGAAAAAACTCATCATCCTGAACTCCTTCCTTTCTAATTTCCCTCTGACTAAACCCATAATTCCCTATTTGTACTGCAACTCTACACGCACGCAGGCACTGCAGTCTGCAACGGTGACAGCGGTGGTGGTCTCCTGTTCTCAACTGGAAGTGGATCGGAAAAGAGATGGTTCATCCGTGGTATCGTCAGTGTGGGTGGTGCCTCCACTGATAAACACTGCGACACAGATCACTATGTGGTCTTCACTAAAGTGAGCCGATTCTCTCAGTGGCTCTACAAAACCATCGCATGGATCACAGAGACAGGTAACAGCAAAAAGTTATTCCATTATTCAGATTTTATTCAGACCGTTAGATTTCTTGAGTTTTTGATCGTTTTACGTAGTATGCTAATACTCAGAGTTGTACTGACACTGACATTAAATCTGATATTGATTTGATGCTGACCCTGATGCTGTTTCTGATACTGACACCGATACTGATGCTGATACCGACAGAGATACCTACTGGTGATGTTGATACTGAGACACTGATTCTGCTTCGAGTATAGATTTGTGACAATTTTCTTTTTTTCAAGTGAGCAATGACATCAACAATATAGGTAAGTGTCCACAACGCAGAGAAACCGCGCTCGCGTTCCTCCGGGTCCGGAGTGAAACAGCCACTGGCTGAAAGTGGTCACTGCATTTACAAAGTATCTTCAAAGCGGAGTAGAAGGTTTCTGTTAGAAGTATAAGCAGATACAACTTACCTGGAAGTAGAGGGTTCCACTTCGCCATGGTATCTTGATTTCTGCGTTTGTAGCCGTTCTGTGATTGACCGTTATGTAGACATTGTGCGGTGGTTGTATGCAGATGATACACGTATTATATTTTGCATTCGTACATGACAAGACTGATCTGACATATTTTCGGAAAAAATATTAAACAAACTGAACTGGTTTGAATTGAATGCAATGTGCGTTTGTCCCCTGCTGTCCCATGCGACGGAGACCAATGTAGAGCTTAGGCGTGCACAGCTTGATTTATTCGTAACGCGGATTTACCCATCCTCTCACCCTCCTCACCTCTCAATCGCAAAAATTTGTCAAAGCACGAACCTTTTGATGTGATCTCGCAGTGATGGTTCTCTTCTGCTTGTTTTGCAAAGTGAACCATCAATCATTTTATTTGTTCTGTGTTTTCCTGTCCAGCATCATTTCTTGCTCTTTTTCACCTTCTTTATCATGCTTAGCCGAGGCAGCTCAGCCTTCACAACCATCAACTGCTGGAGCTGAGCCAGGTCAAACAAACAGCATCAACAAGCAACCAGGAGAAGGAGGTGAAGGAGAGGGTCATGATAACAGTCCGGAAAGCAATCATCTCGGCCTTCAGGCTAAGCCTCGTCCGAAACCGACACCAATGCCAACCACAACAGCAGCAGCGAGTATTGCTCCAATAAATTGGGTTGGTGTCGTCACCTGATTGGTGTCAATTTGCCTGAAAAGGAATTAGCAAAAAAGGGGTTTTTATTCTGTCCGAAGAGGGGCAAATGAAACTGCCTTCAGCGCACAGATGACAAAAGACTGATCCCAGCAAACTGAGCCGCAGTGTGATGATGATACCTACAGCTATCGATTGTCCTGGTGCTCTTTCGTCAATCGATGCACAGAATTTTCTACAGTTTTTTGAAATCTCCCCATGCATTGGTATAAAAATCACTTTCAAGTACACGTACTTCCGAGGTAATATTTTTTTCGCATTTGGTAAATACTCGTGCACCGATGCTTCTCTTGCCGGAAAGGAAAGTCCAATATTGTCAGGTCATATTCTCAGCATTCTTCAAGGGACGTACCTTACAACGTCTCCCAATTTCGGTCAATGTAGCGCACGCATTTCTCATTTACATTTCACCTCGAATAACTCGAACTTTCCTTCAATGCAAAGAGGCCTGCAGGACGGCTCCGCGAAATAAGTAAATAGGATAACCCGTTATCGTCAAAGAAAATTTGGCGTCCACTGTACCGTGGTGGGTACGGCCCTATCAGCGGAGAGATCAATGCGGGGTTAACGCTAACTCCGAGCTGCGAGGTAAATTTTTTCCATTGGAGCAGATGGCAAAAATTTACCTCGCAGCTCGGAGTTAGCGTTACCCCCGCATTGATCTCTCCGCCGTATTATGTGATGTGTATTGCACTCTATTTCGATAAATTGGCGCTGGTCTTCTTGCAATAAAAGCCTCTTTGCCAAATGTCAACCCCCACAAACGGCTCCAGAGAAATTTGTGGGAATTGCAAAAAATCGCCACTGAAGTCACTGCAGGCTGTTGTAAAGTATCATCACTCATCAGCGAATGTCTCATTGTTTTTCGGTCGAGGATGCATTCGCTGATGGCACTTTGCATAGTGTAGGTGCCAACAACCAATGATGTCCCGTTTCGTTTCCACAGGAAACGGTCATTGAAGAACTGAACAACGAGCAGGACAAGGAACCAGCTGCTGTGTCCCAACCGGAAGAAGCTGAAGCTGCACCCCCAAACGTCGAAACTGCCCCGGCAGGAAGTGGAATTGGCAGCGGAACAGGTGATGACGTCACCATAGACTACACGAAGCCAATCACAGACAGGAATCCTGATCAGCAGCCAACCAGTTCTTACGATTACGGAAAGGTCATTGAACTCAGTCTTCTCTTCTACGAAGCGCAGAGATCTGGTCTCTTGCCGGTTGACAAACGAATACCTTATAGATACAGTTCCGGACTAACAGATGTCGGAAATAACGGAGAGGATTTGTCAGGCGGATATTATGACGGTTAGTGGGCACCTAACATAGGCCTATCCATCCATGAACGTGTGGTCGAAATGTCTCTCTCAGTGCAAGAAATGTCTCTCTGCAAATGAGGAACCGTTACAAAAGTCAATATCAAGACATGGACAGCAAGCGTCAAGTATTGACAAGAGTTGATTGGGTGTGTCGCTCGACTGATCGTTTCGAAACAAGTGCCTGTTTGGGTGCACATTCCAGTCACGACAAGTCCTTGGAAAGGTCGAATTAAGGTGACGTGACATGAGTATTCTCTTCATAACCGAATGGATGATGTGGTAGACTAACTCAAAACAGTTGATAGCCGAACAAATGGCGGTTTGTTGTGATGATGGAAAACGCCTCAAAATAGAGAACTTTTTTGTGGGAATACCCAAATCATGCCTTTTGGCTTATGGTAAAATCATGCACAATAGTAGCCATGCTAGTTTTTATCCTTTTTGTAAAAGCAAATCAAAAATTCAGCATGGAATTGGCTGTCTCACAAAGATGATCGATCATTGATCATGCTGATGATCCGTAAACAAACTTGCAAAAATTTACCTTTGGCTTCTGCAAAATGTGTCTTGCAATGCCATCCATAGGTATATTCCCGTTTTCCTTTCACAGGGACAAGTTTGGTGAAGTTTGGCTTCCCAATGGCTTTCACAACAACAATACTCTCATGGAGTGTTATTGCTTACGAATCAGCTTATTTGATGTCAGGTTTGTTACTCATAGTTATTTTGATTTCAGATGCTTTTTCCAAAACTTTAATGATCAAAGCAGGTTTAGGCCCTATCTGTAGTGAAATTTGACTGCGTGTGCAAAGTCAGCATTGCATTGCAAGCAAATGTTATCAAGATGCTTGTGAGAAATTTATGCAGAATCCTTTGTCTATCTCATATCCGGCCCCTTTATGCATTCCGACAGGAGGAAAGTATATTCGCGGAGTGTGGAGCCTCTGTGTGTCGAATATAAAAATTCAAACTGATTCTTCATTAAACTGACTCTCGGAACACGGAACTCAAAGATCAAATTCTTTGAACTCACTCAATTCAATTCAATTTCAATTCAATTTCGATTATATTTTTTTTTCGGAGTTACCTCCATCAAAAAAATTCGACAGTAACAGTTATGCAATTACAAGCAATGCAATTTCAGGCAAAAGTGTAAAAAATGTAAAAGGGCATGAATTACAAATAGAACGGAAATTCTATGACTCTTGCAAAGATTCCAATCGAGATTGAAAAGTGGCCAAGTTAAGCGGGTTTGCGAACACATCCATGGGAAGTGAGTTCCACTGAGTGATGGTGCGTCCCAAAAAAAGAAAATTTGCCAACATCTTTGCTAAAGTTCCACAGGCGAAATTTGAAATCGTGATCTTGCCGAGAGTAATAATGAGGGGCCTCTAACAGAGAGTGTAAGTCAGCCCAACCCCCACTCCCCTTCAAAATCAGGAAGAGACTTGACAGACGGGCCATCTTGCGCCGATCAGGCAAGGAACTCCAACCAAGATTTGTTATTATGCCAGTAATACTTGTGGTCCTGCGGTAGTCACCCACCACGAATCTAGCTGCTCGTCGCAGAATTCTCTCCAAAATTTGAACTTCGCAAGAGAGCCATGGATCCCAAGCAGCAACAGCATACTCAAGAATGGGCCTAACGATGCTGAAGTACGCTAATTCTCTAATATTAGGCGGACACTTGCGATAATTGCGCTTGATAAAATATAAGGCTTTGTTCGCTTTCCAAGCAACAGAACAGACATGTGGCCCCCAATCAAGTTTGCTGGAAAATAATATACCCAAATAAGTAAGTTCAGTGCATTGCAAGAGGGTCTTTCCACCAATATGGTATTGGACAGTTTCCAACTATTGTTATTTTCTGTCTCAGCTTGAAGGTTGGTGATATTCCGCTTGCGTGGAAGAGGTCAACGATCGTACCAATCTTTAAAAAGGGTGATAAATCTGACCCTTTGAATTATCGCCCCATTAGCCTCCTTGATACACGCTCAAAATTGCTCGAATTTTTCTTAGCAGCTCACATTCGAAACTTTGTTGACTCCAACCTTTTCTTTAACGGGGCCCAGCATGGTTTCCGTCCTGGTTATTCTTGCGAAACCCAACTGGCCTCCTTCAGCCAAGAGTTATCAATGGCCCTGGACCGTGGCAAAAGGGTTGATGCTGTTATGATATTCCAAAGCATTTGATGTGGTGAGCCACCCCATTCTCATGAGATAGTTGGCTTCGTTGTGCCTTTGTGGTGTGTCCATCCGCTGGTTACGCAGGGATATTTAACTATGGGCCAATCCAGGTTGTTAAGTTTGGTGACGTGCTCTCTGATCACTCCCGTAACATCTGGAGTGCCCCAAGGAAGTATTCTGGGCCCTTACTGTTCTTGATCTTCATAAATGACATAGCTGGCACTGTTAAGTCAAAATAAGGTTGTTTGCTGACGACTGTCTCATTTACTCAGAAATTGCCAGCTCTTTGGACTCTGACAGA